>JAMKPZ010000466.1:0-111868 GCA_024699675.1 Amphibolis antarctica | reverse complement strand
TGACATCCTACTCTGAAGTGATACAGAGCAATCTGAAACTTGGATACAAGGCAGGAATGGCAAAAGGGCTAGGTATTGGATGCACATATGGTATTGCTTGCATGTCATGGGCTCTAGTATTCTGGTATGCTGGTGTTTTTATCAGGACTGGGCAAACTGATGGTGGAAGGGCCTTCACTGCCATCTTTTCTGCCATAGTAGGTGGCATGTAAGTTCCACGAAAGTTTCATTAGTTAGTTTAATTCTGTATTTGCGTTTGATTAAGAAATGTTAGAATATGTTGTGCCACATGCACTAGTTGAGAAATAATAAATACACAGACATATTAATGGATCCTTTTACTCATAATCAATTAGTTTTGAGTTAGATGGCCGCATTTCAACATGTGTTCACAAGTGTAGGGGTGTTGAAATAATCCCATATTAGGGTTGATACAAAAATAAACCTACAAAAAATTCAATAAAGGAATTTGGAAATGAAAGTTCAATAAAGGAATATTGAAATTCTAACTCTCAATAAGTTGACTTGGTTCAATAAGCACTTCAAAAAATATTGAAATATAAAAAACTACAAAAAATCACGAAAAAACTAAAAACCTACAAAAAAAATCACGAAAAAACTAAAAACCTACAAAACATTCATGAAAAAACTAAAAACCTACAAAAACAATCACCGAAAAAATAAAAACCTACACACAAAAAAAAATCTCAAATCTATATTGTAAGAAGCTCCTGCCGTGGGAGAGGGCAGTGAGACAGGCGTGCCCCACAAGCATGACACACACACGGACAAGGCGGCGAAACAGGCATGCATGGAGAGGGCGACAATCATCCTGTCTTTTAACATAAAACGCTGATTCTCTTATCACGTGTGAACTTAAAATTGAGTAAAATAGTTAGGTAAAAAGTCACGTGCTTATATTAAAACGCTGATCTTTTAATACAATTGTCTGGTCTTTTAACATAAAATGCTGATTCTCTCGTTATGTGTGAACTTAAAATTTCACGTGACATTCTACCGATATATTTCATGAACTATATTCATATGTAACAGTTATTTACCTAACTATGCCCTTTCGAACATAAAGTTGAAGTGTACTATATATTAAACATACTTAATCTAGTAACTTAAATATTATGGTGGATTTGATTTTTAATTAATTCAGTTTGAATTAAAAAATATTTTAATTAAATATTAAGTCATAAAATTGAGTAAAATAATGTATTCAACATTTTCACCTTTTCTTCAAATCGATTATTTTCCACGTGTCGTTGTATTTAATTTCATTTAAGTAAAATCGATTATTTAAGATTTTCAAAAAAGTGATATAATTTGTTAAGATTAGGTATTTAACATCTAAATAATATTCAAAAGAATTGAAAATGAAGACTTTACTCTACGCGAAACTGTAAAATAAAGACGTTAAGTTGATGGCCAAACTGTACAACGCACGTGCCTAACTTAAAAAGTCACGTGCTTATATTAAAACGCCGATCTTTTAATACAATTGTCCGGTCTTTTAACATAAAATGATGATTCTCTCGTCACGTGTGAACTTAAAATTTCACGTGACATTCTAACGATATATTTCATGAACTATATTCATATGTAACAGTTATTTACCTAACTATGCCCTTTCGAACATAAAGTCGAAGTGTACTATATATTAAACATACTTAATCTAGTAACTTAAATATTAGGGTGGATTTGATTTTTAATTAATTCATTTTGAATTAAAAAATATTTTGATTAAATATTAAGTCATAAAATTGAGTAAAATAATGTATTCAACATTTTCACTTTTTCTTCAAATCAATTATTTTCCACGTGTTGTTGTGTTTAATTTCATTTAAGTAAAATCGATTATTTAAGATTTTCAAAAAAGTGATATACGTTTTTAAGATTAGGTATTTAACATCTAACTAATATTGGAAAGAATTGAAAAGAGAGACTTTACTCTACGCGAAACTGTAAAGTAAAGACGTTAAGTTGACGGCCAAACTGTACAATGCACACACCTAACTTAAAAAGTCACGTATTAATATTAAAACGCCGATCTTTTAATACAATCATTCGATCTTTTAATATAAAATGCCGATTCTCTCGTCACGTGAATTAGATGTGACAACTTCAATTAAGGACTAAAGGTAGTATTGAATAGAAAATATCTTTATGGTAAGATCCGATTATAAAAGTCTAACAACTTTAACCTCTGATCTCTAAGCATATATAAGGCTTAAATTCATAATGCCCAGTGCCCTAGTCTTCCCAAGCAACTGCGTGGTGCGTCACTTGGAGAAGAAGCTTCACTCACAGTAACTCAGTAATGGCACATGGGAAGAAAGCCATTCAAGTTCCACCGCTACTCCCGCGTACATGGCAGGTCAAAATCAACAAGGTCGACAAAGAGATAGAGCTATTAAAGTTGAGGTATGACTTCTCTCCTGAGGTTTTTGAACTTGTTGTCGAGGAGAAGAAAAATGCAGAAATAGAGAATTGGTGATTACGATTACGGTCGCAAGGAGAAAAAATACACAATATCAGGTGTGTTGAGCGATATGTGTTAAAATTATTTACTGATTCCATGACACCACTCAGTACGTTTAAAATAGGAGAGTCTTCAAGACTTGCTAAAAGGAGACATAAGAAGCCTGCTCCAAAGCTTAAGAAAACTAAACCCATCCATTCACAACTATCAACTTCAAAATGGTTCACCCCTAAAAGTAGGGTTGAAGAGTTTGAAGATTGGTTTAAAGCCACCACTGTATAGAAACAAGTTTAAGTGGTCAATTCAGATAGCTAGAGCAGTAGTTCTAAGTCTGCTAGCAGTGGATAGGTAAAACATTTTTGTCATCTTTTAAATTGAGATGTTTTCAAAAGGTGATTGATAATTTTGAGAAAAGAGAAGTGACTATTTCAAAGTCATCTCTGTTTATAGTTGATGCAATTCCAGCAAAATTGTCAAGTTTTATTGTGCATGACTTTTGTGTAAAGCATGTTTTTAAAGGTACATTATCATTTAGTTTGATAAATAAAAGGAATGATGTTATTGAGTATATTTTGAAAAATAAAAGGCATGATAGATTTTGAGCTTTTGCTGAAATGCAAAAGTACATTGATAAGAAAGAAAGACTTTCAAGAATTTATATTCAATTAATGAGTCAATGGAAGCAAGAAGATGCTTTGATTATGAATATTCCACCACAGTGTGAAAAATATATTAGAATTATTGATGAATCAGATGGTATACTTACAGTTATTAGTGAAACAGTTTTTACAAAAATAGACAGTTCTCCAACAAATCAGACAGACAACATTGAAGACATTTTGAGAAACTTAAAATCATAGTGGGCACTATCTATCTCTATAGAAGAATAAGAAGAAGTTTCTAACACAACTGAGTCTCAGATATTGGGTGAATATTTGTAGAGCCTAAAGACAAAAAAAATTGATGCAACTGTTTGGACTGATGCATAGGAACAGGTTGAAGAAATATTACAGTTATAACATATACAAGAACCAGTTTCTGAGCATGTGTCAGTTGATGAACAAACTGTGGAGGAAGCTACAGAACATCATATTTCAGATTTAATGAAAGAGCATTATAGTCCTCCAACAATCTCAAATCAACAAACTATAGAAAAATCTCTTGATTTGCAAGCTGAAGAAGAGTATGTAAATTAACAATAAGAGACTTCACAAGTGCAAAATGAAGATAATTTGAGATTAGTTATATCTCAGTTACAGACAGAGAATGTAGAAGATTTGCCAAGCACTTCTCATTCATTTCTTGAGGAAGGTATGTTAATACAAAATCTATATTTTAGAAATCAGGAATGTTTGGACGATTATAATAAATTTTTGAGTTATGAGATACTATACGAAAGACCAGTAAATTTCAAAGATTTACAAGAAATTAAAGATTTTTTACACTTTCAAGGTCTGCTATATATTATACTAACAAACTATAAGTCAGATTCAGAGAAGTAATAGCTGCATTCTATGCTAACTTGCATGTTGAGGAGGGTAGATCATTTACCAACATAGATAAGACTATTTTTGAAATCACTTCTCAGTTGGTATATAATACTCTTAAATTGATAAATGAAGGTGTATAATTAGCTAGAACATCTTTGAATTTGCTAGATTGGAATAACAGTTCGATAGCAAGAACCATCATTCACATGACAGATTACAGTATCTTGATGAACTTAATGGCAAACTGGCAAAGCCAAATTTGTAACAAAAATTCTGCAAGCACAAATTTTTCAGAAGAAAGAGCATGGTGAACATATAGAGAGAATTTGTTTATATGTTATATATGCTGTAATGCAGAAAATAAAACTGAATTGGTGCACACTATTTTTGGATTCCATACAGCACAGACATTCAAAATTATTTTATAGAATCAGTCTTGTGAAGTTGATATTGGGCACAAGATATGATGTCAATCAGTGGCTCAAAAAATCCTTTAAGACAAGATCTTTTACAGTGGCAGAATATAAGAAATTCATTTCTAATGCATCAGTTACAGATATACAGCAACAACCAACAAAGGAACAGACACATACTTCAACCAGACAAGATTTGTTATCTCCTGCAGATGTTGCCTATATTACACAATTAGAAGAACAAATTGGTCGATAAATTTTAGAAACTATAATCAATTTTGTTCAAAATCGGAGAAGAAATCAAGGATAACTTGTACTTTTCTTATTTCTTATTGAATTGTAATGCTAAGTGATTGGAACGTTTGTTTGTATAAGTGATTGAATTGTAATTGAAGGGTATTTTTATCTTATTTAGCTTTTCAGTTAAAAGTGGATTTATTAATTTTATCTATCTGAATGCTTACAATTATTCTCTAACTCCAATAGTTTGTTAAGTAATGACAACAATAGGAACATATAGTTGAAAATTAAAACACTACATAAGTACATTTAAAACAATAGATAATTACACTTAACATTCTTAACTTTAAGTATTTTAAGAACGTGAAAAAGTAAAATACAACATCAAATTAATTGAAATTTGAAAATTGAAAAGGAAAACAATAGATAATTACAACATCAAATTAATTTGGTGATCATCAAAAAGGGGGACATTGTCGACTATTATATATTGATGATGAATGCTTAATTAATGTTTAAACATGATCTCATGGTAATTTAAAAGTCGTAATTATATTTGCTAATTATCTATTTACTTATTACTTGAACATAAATGTAAATATTATATAAGTTAATGCTAAATTAATTAGCACTCGAATTTTCGAATCAGGTTAAGTGTTTTAAATATTTAATCAAAATATTTTTTAATTAAAATTGAAATATATTTTTAAAAATCTACCCTAATATTGAAGTTAGTAGACTAAATATATTTAATATTTAGAACAGTTCGGCTTAATATTCGAATGAGTATAATTACTTAAATAAGTGTTAGATATGAATATAATTCGTGAAATATCATGGTAGAATGTCACTTGAAATTTTAAGTTCACACGTGATGAGAGAATCAACGTTTTATGTTAAAAGACCGGACGATTGTATTAAAAGACTGGCGTTTTAACATTCACACATGACTTTTTAAGTTAAGCGCATGTGTTCTAAAGTACACATGATGTGTGAAAGTAGTATGTTTCTGAGACTATTATGTTTTGATGCTGAATGCTTAATTAATGTTTAATCATGATGTGATGGTAATTTAAAAATCATAATTATATTTGCTAATTATCTATTTACTTATTACTTGAACATAATTGAAAATATTATTTAAGTTAATGCTAAATTATTTAACAGTATACCTATTCGATCTAGGTTAAGTATTTTTAATTATTTAATCAAAATATTTTTTAATTAAAATCGAATTAATTATTTTAAAAAATCCACCTTAATATTTTAAGTTAATAGATTAAATATGTTCAATATTTAGAACAGTTCACCTTAATATTGGAATGAGTATAGTTATATAAATAAATGTTAGATATGAATATAGTTCATGAAAAATTACGGTAAAATGTCACATGAAATTTTAAGTTCACACGTGATGAGAGAATCGACATTTTATGTTAAAAGACCAACGATTATATTAAAAGACCGGTGTTTTAACATTAACACGTGACTTTCTAAGTTGGGCGCGTAAAGTTAATGTCTTTACTTTACGATTTCGCATAGGGTAAAGTCTTCCTTTTCAAATATCTTTTAAATATATGACATAATCACTTATTTGAAAATCATAAATACCTTATTTTACTTAAATGTATGACATAATATTTAATGAAAATCTCTTTTAAATCAATATTCAATAATTGAAAATCAAAACCACCTAAGTATTTCGATTGACGGTATTTCTACCTAATTGTAAGGTATATGCACGGAACTACCATTTATAGCTGGGTCCATAAATGGTAGTTCCGTGTGTCACTTCTTTATTTTAATGGTACTTCCGTAAAATCCTTGAGAAATACAGAAATTAAATACTTCCCCTAGAATAATGTATATTATAATTGAAATTAAATACAACGACACATGAAAAATAATCGATTGAAAAGAACATCATATTAATTGAAATTTAAAAATTGAAAATGAAAATAATAGATAATTACAACATTAAATTAATTATGTGATCATTAAAAAAGGGGAGATTGTTGAGTATTATGTATTGATAATGAATGCTTAATTAAATTAATCATTATTTGATGATAATTTAAAAGTTCTAATTATATTTGCTAATTATCTATTTACTTATTACTTAATCATAACTGGAAATATTATTTAACACTATACCTATACGATTCATGTTAAGTGTTTTTAAATATTTAATCAAAATATTTTTTAATTAAAATCAAATTATTTTTAAAAAAATCCATCCTAATATTTAAGTTAGTAGAACAATTTGTCTTGATATTCGAATGAGTATAGTTACTTAAATAAGTATTAGACATGAATATAGTTCATCAAATATCACGGTAGAATGTCACGTGAAATTTTAAGTTCACACGTGATGAGAGAATCAGTGTTTTGTGTTAAAAGATCGGATGATTATATTAAAAGATCGACGTTTTAACATTAACACGTGACTTTCTAAGTTAGAAGCGTGCGTTGTATAGTTAGGTCGTAAAATTAACGTCTTTACTTTACGATTTCTCGTAGAGGAAAATATTTCTTTTCAAATCTTTCCAACAATATTTAAATGTTAAATACCTAATCTTAAAAAATTAAGTCATTTATTTGAAAATCTTAAATACCTTATTATACTTAATTGAAATTAAACATGACAACACGTGGAATATCAATAGAAGAGAATACAAAAATGTTGAATACTTTATTTTACTTAAATTTATGACTTAATATTTAATCAAAATCTTTTTTAATTCAAAATAAATTAATTAAAAATCAAATCACCTTAATATTTTTCTTAATAATTTTACAACTTATAAGAATATTTCACAGATTTAATAATTAAATTAATTAATTAAAAATATAAAATACAAAACTATACAAATATTTTAGCAGTTCTTCAAAAATTTAAGTTATTGATTTAAATAATTTATTAATCATTTACTCCAATATATTAAAATAATAAATTATCACGTATATTAATTTACAAACTTCTTTCAAATTTAATTACAGTATTCATAATTAATAAATAAATAAATAATTTTTATAAATTAATTAATATAATAATTAAAATATTATAATATACAGTAAAAAATATAATTATATAATGTCGGAACAAAACCATGCCGAAGGCTGGGCCGTGACACCGGCCATCTTTTTTCTGTGTTTCACGAATAAAAGACACAGACCCAAGCTAGGCCGCTGGTGTACGTGCTCCGTTTCCCTCCTTTCCTTCCAAAACCCTAGACCATTCCCGATCTCCATCCGCCCATGGATTTCGGCTCAGGAGCTCTGGAAGCCCTAAGCCAATGCTTCCTCCAGACGCTCTCGCCCAACCCGACACCGCGCCGCCATGCTGAGTCATCCCTTGCCGCCTTCGCTGACCAGCCCGGCTTTGCCCTCTCTGTACTCCGTCTCGTCTCCGCCCCTGCCGTCGACGAACATATCCGCATATCCGCAGCCGTACACTTCAAGAATCACCTCAAGTCCCGCTGGTCCCCCTCAACCTCCTCTTCCAACACCCCTGCGGTTGTCCCCGTCCCTGACGCCGAAAAGGACCAGATCAAGGGCCTCATCGTCCAATGCATGCTCTCCTCCCCTCCCAAAATCCAGAGCCAGCTCAGTGAGGCGCTGTCCATCATCAGCAGCCACGATTTCCCCAAGGCATGGCCGAATCTGCTCCTGGAGCTTGTCACGTCACTCCGGGCTGCCGTGGATTACAAAGTGATCAATGGGTTGCTCGGAGCGGTAAATTCTATATTCAAGAAGTTTAGATTCGCGTTTAATACAAATGATACTAGGTTGGAGCTTAAGTACTGTTTAGACAACTTTGCGGCACCTCTTCTCGATGTCTTTTTGAAGACGGCCCAGTTGATCGTCGCAACCATTGGTGGTGGTGCAGGGGCTGAGGTGTTGAGGCCTATGTTCGAATCACAGAGGCTGTGTTGTAGGATTTTCTACTCCCTGAATTTTATCGAGTTGCCCGAATTCTTTGAGGATCACATGAAAGAGTGGATGGGGGAGTTTAAGGTTTATCTCACAACAGAGTACCCGACAGAGGTTGAGGTGGATGGGACTGTGGATAATGTCCGTGCTGCGGTCTGTGAGAACCTGCAGCTTTATATAGAGAAGAATGAGGAGGAATTTAAGGATTATCTGAGTGATTTTGCTTCGTCAGCATGGAAACTGCTGACGAGCCCATCAAAATCGGTATCACGGGATCGGTTGATGATAACGACAATCAAGTTCTTGACAATAATCAGTACAAGCGTGCACCATGCTTTGTTTGGCAGACCTGAAGTGCTTCAGCAGATATGCCAGAGCATTGTTTTTCCCAATATACGGGTCCAGGAGGAGGATGAAGAGCTCTTTGAGATGAATTACATCGAGTTCATTAGGAGAGACATTGAAGGGAGTGACATGGATACAAAGAGGAGGATTGCCTGTGAACTTCTGAAGGGAGTGGCATTGAATTACCGAGAGCAGGTTATGAAAATTGTTTCTTCCCAGGTCCAGAACATGATCAATGCATACATGATGAAGCCAGAGGAAAACTGGAAGGAAAAAGATTGTGCTATATACCTTGTTGTCTCCCTTGTAACAAAGAAAGCAGGTGGAAATGTGGAAGCTGCACACCTCATTGACGTCCAAGCTTTCTTCTCATCTGCAATTGTGCCGGAGTTGCAGAGCCAGCATGTGAATGCTGCTCCAATGCTCAAGGCTGGAGCTCTTAAGTTCTTTACAGTCTTTCGCTACCAGATTCCTAAACATACTGCACTTGTCTTGTTGCCAGATGTGGTTCGGTTTTTAACATCAGAGTCTAATGTGGTGCACTCTTATGCAGCAAACTGCATAGAAAAACTGCTTCTTCTAAACGATGGTGGAGTTCCCCTCTTTTGTTCTTCAGACATCAGTCCTTTTCTGCAGTTGCTGATAACCAACCTTTTCAGAGCATTGCACTTTCCAGAATCACAGGAGAATCCTTACGTGATGAAGTGCATTATGCGTGTGTTTGGGGTTGCTGATCTTTCTGGAGATTTAGCTGCTGCTTGCATTGGTCATTTGTCATTGGTGCTCAATGAGGTATGCAAGAATCCAAAGGATCCAGTGTTCAACCACTACCTTTTTGAGGCAATGGCTGCATTAATTCGGCGGTGTTGTGAAAAAAACCCATCACTAATTCCAGCTTTTGAGAGAAGCCTTTTCCCTGTCCTCGAGAGTATCTTGCAAAGTGATATTACCGAGTTCATGCCATATGCATTCCAGATTTTTGCACTGCTTGTTGATTCCAGTAGGCCACCATTATCAGCAAACTACATGGCATTATTTCATGTACTACTGAGACCTGAAGTTTGGACAAGATCTGCAAATGTTCCTGCATTGGGCCGTTTGCTTCAGGCCTTCCTAAGGAAGGTCCCTCACGAATTAAACAGCAATGAGAGGCTAGAACAGGTGTTTGGTATATTTCTCAAGCTGGTTTCTACTTTGAGCACACAGGATATGGGGTTCTATATTCTTAATACTGTTACAGAGAATATGACATATGATGCTCTTGCACCCTTCTTTAAACACATTTGGAGTAGACTCTTTACACGATTAGAGAGTCAACAGAAGAATGTAAGGTTTATCAAATCACTTGTAATATTCATGTCCCTGGTTCTTGTCAAGCATGGACATTCTGCCCTTGTGGATACAATGAATTCGGTTCAAGACAATATATTTAATGTCATTCTTCAACAGTTTTGGATACGAAATCTTAAATTAATCACGGGATTTGTGGAAATGAAGCTGACTGCAGTGGCTTCAACCAAACTAATTTGTGAATCTCCAACCATTTTAGATGATTCCTCTATTGAAATTTGGGGGAGGATGCTTGATAGTCTTGTTACACTTCTTTCCAAACCCGAGCAAGAAAGGGTAGAGGAAGAAACAGATGTGCCAGACATTGGAGAAACAACAGGTTATGCTGCTTCCTTTGTCCGACTTCATAATGCCGGGAAGAAGGAAGAAGACCCTTTGAAAGAAATAAGGGATCCAAGGGAGTTTCTAGTTACTTCATTAGTACAGCTATTATCTCGTACTCAAGGAAAATATTCTGCTGTAATAGAGAAGTATATGGATCCTGCAAACAAAGTAGCACTTCATGAGATTTGTAAGAAATACAACTGCTCGATTGTTTAGGTAAAAGAACCTCTTATTATTGAAATTCCAAAATATTTTTGTGTTTTCAACTGCCGAGAGAACTCGGAATGGTAAAGTTTCTCTTATTCTTATTTTCTGCTCCTATATTTGTGTTGATGTGTTATTTGCTTGCAAGTTCTATGGTCGATTTTGATTATAGTCAGGTTTCCAATTTAGAAAATGAGGTGGACCATTATTTTGATCTTTTAACCTTGTGTTTTCCTCCCAACTGGAACACTGACAGGAAAAAATTTTTATGCTATTGAGGACTAGGTTGAAGATTTCCTTTTTCAGACTTTGGTTTTATAACATGCATTTGTAAATTTTTGGGTGAGAATTATACAAACAAGTTGAATATATTGATTATTGCAATTGTAATAATGTATCCATCCAAGTTTGGGGCACTGCAATGGATGGGCACAACTTCTCAATGGATAAATTATTTACACTAAGGTGGAGGTATCTCGAAGTGTAGATGCAATAGTAACTAGTTGAGCCATAATCCCATCAAGTGTGGATAATGGGAGAAACTATTTTGAACAATTTGACCTTCTTCTTTGAAGCTTCCTAGTTGTATCCCGTGTTAAAGGTAATTTTTAATGTCAATAAAGATAAAAGTAGAAGAAACAATTAATGTCAATGAAAATCACTCATTATTCACCCTACTTTTCCTAAAAATGTGATAAAAAGTAGAATAGCTATTTGGGTAAGAATAGCTGAAAAGGTTTAAATATGTCTAATGTAATTGAGAAAGTGGCATTGAATAAGAGAAACGTTGGTGTTGTCCAATTCATTCAGTGAGATTAAATGAATGACAAAAGGGACGAAATTTCTTTTCTGGCAGTAATCAATCAAAGCAGCATATCAAAATAGATGAGGAACTTATCCAGTACCTATACAAAACGTGTGTTGGCCATTAAGACACTCAAACCTAAGGAGATAGCTTGATCCAAGAACATAGCTTGACCCGAACCTAAGGAGATGGACCTAAACACTCAAAATACATGAATAGTCTCTCAGGACCTGCCTAAAAAAGACTTGTCTATCTGGACACAATAAATAGGTGCAGCCAACCACTCCACCTCATCCTATTCCATGGAACTGTTGAATCCTCCTCATGAGTCTCATATGTAACGGCCTGCACACCTGTTGTAGCCAACTCTGGAATGAACGTACTGATCACTGCAAAATCTGTGTTCCTCTGCAACCAACCACCTGAACTACCAGGCTACCAAGTTAACATGTATTTAGGCTACATATATGTTCCTCTCGAGCCATCTGGAAAGAGATTTTATTCATTGATTAACACGAGGGTTACATATATGTTGGCTACAACTATCATAATAACAAATAGATACCCATGTGCCCCTCAAGTCATGCACATCACAATCGCTAACATGGTTATTTACGGTGCTTGCCTAGGAGCAAGGTATTCATTATCAGTATTGTTTTGAGTAGTGGTCCAATAGAAAAAGGGATGTGTTGAGTATCAATGTAAATTGGTCAAGAAACAATCAACAACATTCATGCTAATTATACTTGTAAAAGGCACCTTTTATGGGATTCATGAAAACAAAGTGTTCAAGAAAAATGTGATATGGTAAAGGTTAGTAGATAATCTAACCCATTATAGAGAAGTTCTTTTATTTTGTGTCTTGACATGTTTAATTGAAGTCTTTGCCTTTTCTACTGCTTCATCATTTACTTTGTAGAATGTTTCATTTCTCAGTGGGAACACTGAGTAGATATGTGCCCTGTTTAAAATCTCTTGATCTCCTCACATGTTTTCAAGTTTGTGTTTCTTGTTGGTTCATGAAAAGACATTTAGGCTTTGTTTGAAGAGAGTTTCAACTAATTTTGAGAATTAGATAGAATTGAAATTGGAACTAGTAAAATAAATGAAATTAAAACTACATATTAATTAAGGTAGTAGAAGTTTATACGTTAAAGTTTGTACAAAATTAAAACTGAAATTGAAACAAACAGGCCTTAAAGTGGGAGGTGTGACTTGTTAAAGAAAGTGATAAAGAGACTCTTGTTTTTAAGCTGATGACATGGTGTGCTACTTGGAAGTTGCAAAAGTATAGATCTTGATCTCCAACAAATCTTGTGGTAGTGAACATTGAGAAAATAGTTTATTTCACTACCTTAGAGGACACGTTCTTCAAGTGTCTATTTGGAAATATGCGTGAATATTAGATATAGCCTCTACCGTGGTTTGGTGGAAAATATGAATGGGAAAAATAAATAAACCACGAGCAGAGCCACATACTGGGGGTGGAAATCTTTTTGGAATGTGCATTGAGGCCTTTAGGCTTTTACATAAATTAGTTGGGACAAGTAACAACTGCTTAACCTCTGGCTTTTAGTACTTAGCTTTGATATGTATTGTATGAAGTAATCGAGGGATTTTGTGGAACAACTTACTGCTAAAAATAATATTGGACGAGTTATAGATATGTTTATGAAGAATATGTTAAATTTGAATTGTTCTGGAAAGCTAACATTGCAATACTTGTAACATTTTCAGGCGAGGGATAGAGATTGTCCTCGTTGGAGTTTCGAAATGTGCATTCACGAAGTTGGCGACGTATTCATGTAGGAATGGTCATCGGGTTTACCGATTTTAGTTTTATTTTATTCCATCCGAGCTGTTCACCCATCTAAGCTGGTGAAATCATTGAGTTTTGTTTAATGATGTCTGTCATTTCGCGTGAGAGTTAGAAACAGTTGTCAATGTTGGTATGAGGCTCTTTTTATGGCTAAGTATTTTGCCGCACATCACATATTTATGTATATGATCACCTTTTTGTAGTCAGATGATATGATGATGTCTTATAATTTCATTAGTTTCGGCTATTTTTTAATCTAAATTTTGATGGTTGAAATTTAGCAGAATGCGTTCAATAATTTCTCCATTTCTATGTGACAGTTGATAATGTCTCTGTCTGCTTTTGACAAATCAACAATTTTTGTTGGTCTTCCATTCTGCATAACCACCATCTCTACTTCATCACTACTAGTGTCCCACTTTATTTCAAAGAATTGAGAATAATTCGACAGGGCAAGAACCGAGCGTTGTTCATGGCCTTTGAGCAAGTATGTTTGGTCATGTATCTGGAATCTCATGATCTTTTCTATGGAATTCCGTCGAAATAAGGCAGCTTTATCGTAGTTGTGATAAACCCCATCATCTCCTCCTCCTTAACTCTGATACTAATAAGTTTGATAAGCTCTATTTCGTTGCCATCAGAGGATCGACATCAAGAGGAGGAAGGTGAAGAAAACAGGAATCGAAGAAGAAGAGAATAGTTGTGGAGAAGACAACAAAAGTGGAGGAAAGAATTGTATCTGTTTTCGTCGACTACATGTACAAAGATATAGCAACCTAAAATAACAAGCCCAACAACTACTGTAACAAACAACATCCAATGACACCAATAACCCAACAACTCCATAATAACAGAACAACAAGAAGCTTCAATATCTATCGTCTCCCCTCAAACGGAGCATTCATAGAATGTCCAGTTTGTTGTTAAGAACAGAGACACAGCTAGTCGTCAGAGCTTTGGTTAAAATATCGACAACCTGTGCTACAGTAAAAATATAGCACATACAAATCTAGGTGGTAGCAATTATCTCTCTAATAAAATGCACATCAATTTCCACATGCTTGGTACGACTATGCAAAATAAGATTGCAAGATAAGGAGATATCAGATGTATTATCACACCAAATTATGGGAGAGACAAAGAGCGACAATGTAATTCACCTAGGATCGAAGCCATAAAATTTTAGTGATAGTGTGAGCAAGTGCATGATACTCAACCTTAGCTAAGGACCGTGCAACCATGCCTTGCTTCCGAGAATTCCAAGAAATAGGAGTGTTGCCCAAGTAAATACAAAACTCATAGGTAGACCTCAATCGTCAGGATAGTCCAATCAAAATCACCGTAAACTTGCAACTATAAATCACTAGAAACAATGGACAACTTGTAGTACATACTCCCTTTTAAGGGTTTGTTTATGTATGCAATTTATTTTTCGGTTAGAATTGAATTCAATATAGAGGTATTTACGCATCTCGCATAATTGTAAAAAAAACCTAAACACCTACTTGGATCTACAAAGGAGAACTTATAGCGGAAGAAAAGCGATGAGAGCTAATGAAAGAAGTAGCGAAGAACTAACAAGGAAACATGAAGGGCAGAGGAGAAACATAGACACAAGAAGAGCCCCAAATTCTTATCCACCGAATTGGGGAGTTCGCACAAGAAAAATGCTTAAGTACACTTGGAGTCAGACCTATTACCACCTCTCAGGCAAATCCCTTAATAGACGACCTACGCCATCATCGGGCAAATGAGAGTAGAAAATGAGCTCCGGGTAAATGTCGAAAAATATGAATAAAACAGAGTCGTCACCTTGTTTTGAAGGGAAAAAAATAGAGATGTCAAACTGTGCTAGTCAATGACACGACACGAAAAAGATTTCGTGCCATGGGTCGTGCCTGAGCTGGACCCCTAGGTCGTTCATGCTGTGCTGGCACGGCACGAATTCCAGCACAAAATAGGCACGCCTCGACCCAGTACGAGATTATGACTAAGAGTGTCTTCTGGGCTAGCAGTCGGGTCGCGAGAGGGGGGGGGCGGTTGCCGGGTCATGTGGCCGATGGGGTGAATGATCGTGTGTATGCGAGGGGGTGAATAGGTCGTGTGGCCAGCGGGGGGGACGGGCCATCGGGTCATTTGGCCAGCAGCCGGGTCGTGCGGCCGGCGGGTGAACCATCGCATGTGCGGGAGGAGGGTGAACAAGTCATGTGGCTAGTAGGGGGGCAGACTACTGGGTCGTGTGGCTGGCAGGGGGGACGGGCTACTGGGTCGTGTGGCTGGCGGGGTGAACGGTCGCATGCACGGGAGTGGGGGTGAACAGGTCGTGTGGTCAACAGGGGGGACGGGCCACTGGGTCATTGGGCCAGCAGTAGAGTCATGAGGCCGATAGTCGGGTCATGAGGCCGATAGTCGGGTCATGAGGCCGACAGCTGAGTCATGAGGCCGACAGCCAAGTCGTGAGGCCGGTAGGGTGAACGATCGTGTGCGTGGGAGAGAGTGAACGGGTCACGTGGCCGGCAGGGGGTCTGGCCGTCGGGTGATTGGGTCGGCAACCGAGTCGTGCGACCAACGGGATGAACGATCGCATGCATGGGAGGGGGCACGGGTCGTTGGGTCGTCGGGTCGTGCAGCCAATGGGGGAGATGAGCAGCTGAGTCGCAGCATCGAGTCCTAGGAAGAATGTTGTAATTTGTTAATTAAATAATAAATTAATTTAAAAATCATGTCGATCAAAATCGTGCCATTAACCGACATGAATAGTATTTTTTCATACCACGGGCTGTGCCTAGGCTGACTCATTAGTGGTGTGGGCTATGCCGACACAAAAATTATACCGTGTCGAGCTGACACGGTACGATTGACAACTCTAGAAGAAAATATGGAAACCTGAGGAAAGGATAACCTTTCACAGCAAAGACTAAAAAATTCGATTAAAAGAGTAAGAGATAGGTATAACAAGGGGGTCTGTTGTCCAAAAACTGGATAAGGAGCTCTGGATACTGGTGGGGAAGGGATTAGGCACCCCCAGCCAACCTGGACAAGATCCGATCTCTCAACGACTTATAAAAGGGTTACTAGGAATAGAAAATTGGGACTTGTCTTCGATGTTTCAGCCATGGAGGAGGTCGGAAACCGATGAGATTGACCGAGAGAAAAATGAAAAAAGGGGGGGCATGGTTCACATTGCCCCCTGGGTATTACACTAAATAAATGAGAAAAAACGTAAAAGGGGTCTCACCTCAGGGAATTAACGTTTTAGGGTTTCGGTGGATACTTTCGGAACTGCGAGTCTTCAACCGGAGGGGCCGCACGAGGACTCAGGACCGAGTTTGATCTTGGGGCGTTTACCTAGGCCATAATGCGCCAGCTTCCTTGCTGGTTGGCCAACTGGAACCAGTTTGTCCAAAAACCAGGTTCCATGTTTCGTTCTGCAATGTGCAGACCCATGCACCTAAATCAATGAATGCAAAAACAAGGTAAACAAAGCTAGCTTGAAGAAAAAGATATCTACAGCAACCTTGAAAACATAAAACAGTATGCATGGTTCTAAGTAGGGAGCGAGACTTCGCTCAGGTCAAGCATTTACCTGGTACAGCAAACAAAACATCCTTACTCAAGGAAAACATTAAAAGGTAAATCTCCCCTATCCCGAGTGACGTACATGCAGGACAAAAAGGGGAGAGGGGATCTTGGGTGATCCCCGAGAGAAAAGAAAATCTCCCTAGTCGAAGCCACAGACGACCAGGTGAGACAATGTTACTTAAAATAAAAGAGTCGTCTCCCCCTTTCCTACTAGTGGGGGTGGGAAAGGGGGAGAGGAAGACTAACTTGTAGGAAGGTTAGACCGGAGTCCAAGTCGACAAGCCCTCGTGCACAGAGGGTCAGCTGTAGATGAACGTCAGAAGTCAAACGGAACAGGTGGTCCACGTCAGGTGTTGGGATGCCTGGACACTCAAGCAATCACAACAAATCAAAGAGTTGAACCCCCGCCTAGTGGTAAGGGGAGGGCTATTTATAGGCTAAGGTTGCGACATTTCGCGAAGTTGGACCGTCAAGCGTTAGAAAGCCAAGTGTCACATGCGTTATGTCGGTTGGGCGACAATTGGACTCGAGACCTTTTGGATTATTGATAGACGCCGACACTCTAGGCCGAAATTTTGCCTTATCTGTTGCAAAAGGTTAGTGCTTGCTAGTTCGTTGTAACGATCTCCAATGCGTCAGAAAAGACTGGCGCAAAGGGGTGAAATTTTGATATTCACTTTATTTATCAAAATTCTGTCGTTTCTACCATAGAAGTCTGAAGATTTGTACCTACTTGGTTAGCTACTAAGGGACTAATCTCATGTAGTGAGTTTCCAAGCGCTCTTGAAACGATCAATGTAAAAGGGTGAAATTTCACTGTTTTAATCAGAATTCCATCATTTCTACTGTGGAAGACTAAAGATTTGTACTTGTGCGATCAATCACTTAGAGACTGGTTTTACGCCTTTGGGGGTGCATCAAGAGAGGCTAGCGGGGCCGAACATCTACCTTATAAGCTAGAAATCCACCCACTTACCGCCAGACATCTGATCTTTTTTTGAACTTAGTTTCTCATTCATAATACTTCTGGAAGGCACATCATAAGTGGCAAGGCCCACGCTTGTACCATTCGAGGGTCATCAATGGTGGCCACTTTGGGTTTGGCGACTACAACAATAATCATCTAAAGTTTTAACACATAACGAACCACTAACAATCAATCTTCTTCTTCTACATCACCTCCAAGTAGAACAATGAGCAAAACTTCTTGCAATCTCAATAAAACTTGCCTCTAGAATTGCACAAGTTTATTGAAAGTTTGTGGCAAATAAAAAAGATTTACTTGTATCGACGAAAGCTACTTCCTATACCTAGAGAGTGGTTTTGCAAACGTCCATGTATGAAAAACATCAGGATCTTGGGGTAAAGGATCCGCAAGTCTGTTGTAGCAGTTGCATCAAAGGCCAAAGAATGTCCATCCTGTCAAAACCCCTGGAGGCCTGCCCAATCCATCGAAATGAGTTAAAATCAAATGGGATTTCTCACAAGTTGTTTCACACTAGATAAATGATACCTCTACAATGAAATGAGCCCAAAGCTTGTCCGATCTATTTTCCATAACTCCCTTCAGGATAATGAGTTTTGAGTGCCTAATCACATGCGCGATTTCTAAAAAGTCTCCATATTCCGTGCAAAGCATCTGTGCACCATAGCAAGGTGTACCAGCTAGTCAAGCTTCTATCATGACACGTCACATAAAATACACGATTCTTTGATGAATTAATTACAAGGGGAACCCCAACCAAAGCATATATACCTCGACAAGAATATGACCTGGCTGCTCAAGATTCTCAACAAGAATCGGAGATGTTTCAGGTTTGTTTCCTAGATCATACGCCCACGTTGCCCCATTGTGCTTATTTTGAGACTCCGAGGATTCCTTGCTTTCATCAAACACCTGTGTGACGATAGACATGAGTCTATTGCAATGGATGTATGTCACGTCTCATAAGCTTCACTACTTAAATTGTGCCACCTTACGAGGGATGTACTTAAAATACCACCTAGTGGGACAATAACTTGTGCACGAATGTCGCAAGAAGTAATGCAGAAAGCATGCACCTACCTTTGGATGTCCACAATCTTTCAATTTCTTGGCTTGAATGGAAACACTTCTTAAGAACAGCATATGTTTGATAGCTCGATCCAAGAGTGCATCAATGCTGCACTGTAATGCAGAAAAAATATGAGAGAAAGGAATGCTTAGAAGAAACCACAAATCAAAGGACACAGTTCTCTGTGGACGTGGATGGTTAACATTGATCAAAGATCACTTGCCTTCTCTCCCTTGGGGACAAGCTGCCGTAATTCCTTGACACGATCTTGGATCAGCTGTCGGTCCCTTGGACGTGGCTTACGAGTATCACCAGCTTTAGTTTTCTTCTTGCCAATATGAGACGACTTCTTAATACTGGCATTTCCAGATCTAGGAACCTTTGTATTCTCAAGTTCATTGCTCAACAGGCTCCCACTCTTGGCAGATGAACGTGTGGGAGAGCTTGCAGAAGCCTCAGCTTGAGAAGCTAATCTGGGCTTAACATGGTCATCAGAATCCAAATGATCTGCCATGTTTTCAGGCCTATTCTGAGTTATACAAGAGACTCGAAGGTTTCCTGAGGAATTAGTGGAAGACCTTGTACATCTGGACAAATTCTGTGAGGTCTCATCTGCAGAATAATGGGGCTTACATACTACTGCATCAATGGGCTGTTGTCCCTCATTTTCACCCATGAGAATTTCACTAAAATTTGCAAAAAAGGGCTTGAGATTATTATCTTGTGTTTGAGAAGCAACCATAGAATTTTCCAATCCATTGCTGCACAAGGCAGAGCTCAAAAAACAATCACTGACATCATTAGGGAAAGGTAATCCTGAAGCATCATGTAGCTTCAAATCAGGAGAAAAATTAACCATACCACCAATCGAATCATGAAACGTATCTGATGCCTCAGTTGCACGTTGCCAACAGATTTCATCCTCAACATCAGAATTATCATTTTTTCCATGCTGTAGTTCTGCATCGCATATGTTTGCAAAGGTAGGTTTGGTGAACGATATCAGGTTATCGTCATTACCGTGTGAAGGTGCAAGTAAGATGCTTTCGGGTGCAAAAATAGAGCTCTGGGACTCAGTCAAGAATGGGTCTTCAGTGCTAGAACATGGATCTAAAATGTGCAGGTCTTGGGTGGGGAAAACTGAGCACAAATCAAGTTTTGGATTCCATAAAGTTTCTTCCAATGATGCTTCCAAGTTTATCATCTGTTCCATATCAATTTGTGGTAAACTAAGACTATCTTGAATCATATATGGTGAGGACAGATGATAATCAATATCAGATTGCTCTTTCATGGTAACGTATTCCACATCAGCTCCCAGGCTATGTTTGTTTTTCTGTGGGTAGGATTGCTGTTGATTCGGCAAGCTGCCTTTTGTGACCAAGGATGCTGAATAGCTGCTTTGAGTGGTCATTACGTTCCCATTAGATGCAATTTGAGCACAAGTGTCGATTGTATCTTGAAAGGAAGAAAACAAATGCCTGATTTGGGACACCATGCACGGATTCTCTTCAACCTGAAGTTTAAAAAGTCAATATCACATCAGAAAATAACACAAAACGTGGTAATGCTAATGATTAATTCATATGGCATTGATCCACCCTCATCTGGTTCAGAAATTTTGCCCGCCAGAGAGCTACCCAATTGAGAAAGCATGAACTAAATAAATAACAAATTGCAGGTAGATGCACGAGATATATGAAACCAAAAGTACATATATTGAGCAGAAAAGGATAAAGAGCAATATCTATGTAGAATTCTTAGAAATATATGGAAAATCCAAAGTGGGACTTACCAATTCCAATGAACCAAGTTGCACAACCCCATGTTGAACAGGTACAAGCAATATTGTCTGCAACCATTGACAAGGGATGGAAAGGGAAACTCTATCAGACAGGAAGGTAGCATAATATATGAAAATAATCCAACATCTTATAAATGACCAATAACTATTCCTTGCAATCATTTTACCTTGATGCCTGCTGCAATTTGGAATTGCCACTCTTCTGGATACTAATTATTTGAAGAAAAATATTGGTGTTAGGTTGTTGGTTATACTAAGATAAAATCCAAGGTACTTTCAACATGCAATTGCTTACCTCATGTACGGGCCTAGAATTAACAAAAATCCAAAAATGATCCCCAGTTGATGCCACATGACCAACAATCCTGCTTCATGAAGAAGACAGTGAGTGAGTGCATCTAACAGAAGAAACACATCATAAATGTTGAATACAAATACCAGTCTGCTAAAAAGGAAGAAATTGAACAAGTGATCATAAAAAGCTATCGAAACAGTAATTATATCAGCTAACAAATATTTCTCAATCATGCTATCAGACATTTTCACTTTGGATGCTTTTGGTTTATCAACTTCTAGAAAAAAACTTGCTAATTTTAACATAACAAGATGAAATCCTGTCACAAGGAAATCCATCATCTTCCATGAATTTTTGAAGACAACATGATAATTCCAAAAAGAGTGAACGTTATTTTTATTCAATCAACAATGACAATCTTGCCATAATAACGTACATTATATGATATCTGCAACCTCAAAGATCTTGTATTGCAGAATTTTTAATTTGTTTTGCCTGATTTATTTACAAGGGTAAATCAGGATTCACAAAAAAAATTGAAACAACAATGGGCTGGGACAAAAATGTTTCATAATGCTGAAACAAGTAGCAATTCACAAGAAATGGCCCTTAAGCGTACCCTTCTGATGTGTATAAGTGAGAAGACATGTTTGTTATTGCCTGTTCAACTAAGCATCCAGGTGAACGTCTGCTTGGCGTGCCCACCTCAGAACCAAATGAAATAATCTGAGATGTACCAATAAAGATTTCATTTGATAATGCATTCCCTGCAGGATCGGCAGTTTTACAGTAGCCATCTTCCCATGCCAACAACCTGCAAAACACAATCCCGGTAAGGAGTTTCTTTACATAAAAGGAATTTTGCAATAAAAATCAATATTGAGATAAAATAATTAAAATTTTGTGTTGCAGCCCAGGCTGACAGTTTCAGCCTTCAAGAATTTTAAGTTATTTGATAAAATAACAGTTCAATTAAATTAATTTGCAGATGTTTTAAAAGTACATTCCATTGCTTTCAGGTTGTTTGCAAATACCTAAGGAACACTAGTAGGTGCACTTAATTTCAAAATAAGCTACTTTGAGGTAAAATAGTTTTGGTTATACTATTATTTATGTTTTAGTTTCATGATTTTGTATGTTATAATTTCAATATCATGATTTTTCAAATTTGTGCTTTATGCTTACACCATCAATCATCAATCACTACCTTGATGCAAATTCCAACCAATTGTGATAGGGAGGAGAGAGATTGTTGCTTTTGACTTGATCCACATACATATCATGATCCCTCACAGGCCTTCATGATTGTGATCCTACTCCCTATGCATAGGATCAGGATTGGGGTCCCAATTCTCCCCTATACACCTTGCCCCAATGGTGAAGTGATGACCTAGTGACACAGTGGTGGCTATCTAGTGAGGCACAACAACAAACACGACCTGGTGACTCAATGATAACGATGGTGCCTAAGATTTGTGCAAGTGGGCAGTGAGCACAAATTTGGAGATGATTGATTATAGTTTTTTATTTGTAAATCTTGAAGGAATCAAATAGATAGATTTGTCTATAAGTAGTTATCTTTAGATCTTGATCAAGATATAATTTCTTAATGACTATACCATGTTATCATATGGTTATCCTTTACTTGCGTCAAGTATCCATGCCCCATGGATTGAATATTTGTAACTACCATCCATCTATTTATATTATTTTCTCCATTTTCATCCTTCTAAAAGCTAGGTTTTAATTAAGCCTGAAATTCGCCTCTCCCATCTTCATCCACCAACATTTAATACAAAAAAGGAAGCACCCGCAGCAATCCCTATTTGATTTTTTAAGTATTTATCGAAAGTTAGGGGTTTATTGATCAAATAAAACTCAAAACCATGGTTGAGGAGCCACTGATAATAAGCTAAACGGTACAAGTTCCATAAAAAAAGCTAACTGGTACAATATAATATGGATAATAGCAGGGCTGAAGGGACACAAACACAACGATGGAAATAATACGAAGGATGTAAATAAAATTAAACAAAAATAAATGGTGTATGTGCAATATGAATGAATTAGAAGCATATAGATTAACTTTCGCTAGATCACAAAATATAAGTTAACAAAAAAATTGAACCCATATGTAAACTTATTTTCGTATGTTAATTTATAAAACATTCTACTTTGAACCAAAAACACTATCAGAAAAAATTACGCCGTGAATTTATACATCACATCTAAATAATCATATTAATAGAGGAAACTTGAGCTAAAATTCAGCAGCATTTATGGAAAAAAAATTTATTAACTAATTTAACATATTCGATTACTTTAATATTCTTAGTTTTTTTAAAACAACTTTCCCAATAAACCAAAAATGCATAAAAGAGAAACGATGCAAAAAAATATTTAATTCAGGTTTTCAGGAATAATTTTTTTTAAAAAATAAATTTACTACTGTACAATTGGAAGTAGGCACTACTTAAATAGTCACACTTGCATCTCATTAAAGAGTGGAAGCAGCTACGATTCATCATGCAGAACTGTAGTCCGAAGAGAAACTTACATATAGTTCTGATGCGTGATCTTCCAGAAGACGGCGTAGTACCAGGCAGTACCATGGCAGAGGCTGCTCAGCAGTTGCTTTAGCAAAATACCAGGTCCCATACACACACACAGAGACGCTCACGCCCACCCCCAACACAAAAGAGGAGATCAGTTACCCCACCCACACCTACGCCCACACTGTTAGCTCGCCCTGTAAGACCCTCGTCCCGCTTGCTCCCTTCGCAAACCCGCTCGAGGACACATCCTTCCCCAATTCTCACCGTAATCCTCCTCTTCCAATAATCTCACAAGAGGTGGAAAAGGGAAAACTCACGGGAGAAGAAGAAACTCTTCGCTTCCGGCAAAGAAGATCGTCGCACAAGCAGCGATAAAAGTAGCATCCATGCTTGTAGCTCAAAAGAAGCAAGAAATCTAACCACAACGTCTACAATAGAGAAGGGAACAAAGCTTGCAAAGGCGTGCCGTGATCGGAGACTTCAAAATGAAGCTTAAGGCCGGGAACTTGGTGAGCGGAAGCATTATGTTGGAGTTGCGAACACTGAATTATAAAGTGCGACAGAATCTTCGATCCAAGGAAACCGACCTGACGAGAACACGACAAGCGACGAGCTGAGAAAATCGAGATCGACAAACACACCGCAGAAACCAAAGCGAGGAGAAAACAACAAGCTAGAGAGCAGGGCGATGGCTCACCGATGACGCTTCCGAACCGCCTGCTAGTGGAGATCTCGGACGCCGTTACCGTAGACACCAGAGGAGGAAACGAAACGCAAAATGGAGTGAGAGAGAATGACCTTCCCGCTCAGCACATATATACAGAAACCTCCCGATTCCCGATTGGTCGAGATCACTTTTTTTTTTCCTAAATTTATTTTTAAAATTCCGGACTCGACAAGAAGCGGATTTGAGAGTGGACCGTGGTGTCCAGACGTGCGCGTTCGTGACCGTCGATTGATTTGAGCCCGACGGGGGCGCCGGGGGCGGGAAACTGCCGTGTCACTTCTCAGTTGACCTGGTACATCCCACCCTCCCTACCCGGATCCGTGTACCCGATGCCTTTCGATTCGGACCCATGCCTCGTATTTATTTTATTAAAATTAATAAATAAATAAATAATATAATTAATTTAAAATTTAAATGTTTAAATTCGGATGTGGTCGAAACGCATGTTTACATGGATACTCGGCACGAATCCCGAGGTGAAAAAAGCGTGTTCATATTTTATTTTTAAATTTCATGTTTACATTCGTCAATAAAATTATTTACTTAATAATAAATATCACATTAAATAAATTTTCATACAATAAATTTTCATAGAATTTTTTCATAATATAATGATAATAAAAAAATGTTCAAAAATTATTTATGTTAAAATCGTATTGAATTATTATATTAGTGAATAATGTTTCTTTTCAACTTTTTCAAACAATCAAAAGAAAAGAGGTAACAATACTTATAAAATTAGTTTAACATGTTAAAGAAGAATGAATATTTTTTCTGATTTTTCTCATACTGTACTTTATTTTCACGTTTTTTTTTGCAATAATGCAAATTAGTGTTTTATTTTTATCAATCTTTTTCTAATGAAAAAATATTTAACGAGAAATTAAAATTTTCAAAAATCTGTATTATAAATAAAGTTAAAATCCACATGATTATCTGCTAACTTACGGTGAAAAAAATTAGAAATCAAATTCATAGTATCAACATATTTTTATAGAAATTTGGCGAATGTGAAAAAATATCAGGATGGGGCAAGGGAGTGGGTGATTCCCAACTTTTTTCATAGGCATTGGCTTCAATGCATAGTTATTGAAAGATTAATGATAGGGGTAATTTTGTCTTTTCACATGTAACAGTTACAATAAAAAAATTATTACAATTACTATTTACATATATTGTTCAGTAAAAATATTATATACTATTAACTTGTACAATAAAAATTTCACCAAACCTTATTTTCAAACACAATTTAAAACTATATATTTTAACAAATTCTTATATTTATAAGTTTTTCATAAAATTATCTGACAAATATCTTACGTGAAATATACATAAATTAACTTTAATATAATAATAATATTTATCTGATTAAAATTAATTAACTAGTAAAAAGTATTTTTAAGTAATTTAAAATGTAAGACTATATATTCTAACAATATAATTCGATCGTGATCGATTTTATCTATCGTCAATGGTTACGTGAATAACCGATGCGAGTTAGTAAGTTATTCCACTTATTTTTTAAAAATAATTATAAGCAGCATAACAAAAAAAAATTTCATGTTATCCTCATATCCTGTATATATTTATATCTTTTACGTAATTTTTATACGTAATCATTGATTCTTTTCTTCAAAATGTACCCGTTCTACTCCCAACCAATAGATCGTGCAGCCACGGCATTTTTTGTTAAACCGTAAAAATAGATTTTTCGATTTACGAAATTTAATGGTTAATTGAAGTTATAAATATTTATAAAGGACAATACTCCGTTGAAATAAAAAAAAAGGGAACTCATTTGCACAAGTTTTTTTATTTTACAAAAAAAGGTAGAACTAATTCGGAATTAATTAGTTCATCAGAAGCGTTACAAGCGTACGACATTTTCGCGGCTAATTTGAACATCATAAAACGACAAACGATGCTTGTGTTGGACTTTGATTGCACTCCTATAATTAATTTTTTTATGTACATTTTTTAATTTTTTTGTCAGAATTTTTAATGATATCAATATTAAAAAATATAATCCAAAAAAAGTTAATATTTTTTTAAAAAAATAAATGTAACTTCAAAAAGCTACTTTTTTCAATTTTCAAAGTTAAAAAAGTTCAAATATAATAATATTCAGTCTAATGCAACTAGTGCTTTTATTGAACTTATCTTTAATGTGCATTTATCAAATGACATGGACGAAATCAGATGGCTGTCATCAAGTACAGGTTCTTATTCTCGTACGTCTCGTTACAACTTTTCATGATGGAGGGGTAAGAGATAGACATTTTAATTTTGTTTGGAAGACTTGTGCACGTATTCTTTTGGTTGCTTTTACATGACAAGATCTTAACTAAGTTTTTTTTTTATATAAATCTTAACTAAGTTGAACTTGTATCTTTTTTAAAAATGTTTTATGGTAAGAGAATTCTAGTATCGTAGTATTCATTCTTAAACGCATTAATTGTAATTTTGATTTTATGAAAGAGTTTGTATGTCATGTAAAAAATAATGGTTCGGGTAATGTTTCATGCAAAACTTGGAATTCCGTAGTATTAGCCTTTTGTTTTAATATGTGGTTTTGTAGGAATGATTTAACTTTTCGTCAATTATTACTAAATATTTCAAATCTGTTCGCTAACTCTTTTAACCAGGCAGTTGGGGAATCGATGGAGAGATTGTGACAAAGAAGTACTGCCGTAGCTGAAAATTGAGCAAACCTTGTGGAAACTGATAATGCATCGTCAAGGCCATTGTTGCTCTATTTTATGAACTCTTTCTGTGGCTGAACTCATTCCTGTATACTTGAGTGAGTTTATTTTATGATTTTATTACATTTCATAAAAAAATACAATTAATAATTTTTTCAAATAGAATTTTCTTAAAAAAATGTGAAATAAGGCAACAGCCTTGCATTTATTTTAACTCTTAAGTGAACAAAGGGTTACCTCCATGAGACGTGTTGCACTAGGCTTGGAAATGTTGATCACACATCCAATTCAAAATTAATCGGAGATTAACAGCAAAAAGCAAAGATTACATAAATCTAATTCTCGTCTTTTTTGGTGGATCTACGGTTAGTCCAAAAAAAACATGTATTTTTTACTTTTGTTGATACACAAGACCACTCAACTTTCAATAATAATATGTCATGTTTTCAATAGAAGTTGAAGTATTTTATTTGACAAAGTCTTAAATTCCTCTAAAAACTAATGAAATTTAGAGGAATTTAAATTTGAGAGTGGTATATATTATCATATATGCCATTTATATATCATACGAAAGAATAGTTGAATTTCCGTCAACTACATTGAAAGAACTAAATCTAGAGATGTATGGACAAATGTGATTTTATCAACGATCTTAAATCTAGAGTTGAATTTGACACCTATGTTATTTTTGTCCAAATGAGTTAATCTATCGATAAAGAAAGCAATTAATAATAAAACCGCGTGATGCTTACAGAAATGGATAAATTTCCTGCAACTTCCATTGCGAAAAAAAGTTCAAAAAAGTCAATGAAAAACGCGTAATTCGGATTTCCGCATATTACGAACTCACAAAGAAATAATGAGAGGTTTCCGCACCGTTTAGTACATGTTCTCTTGTTATTAATGACCTGAATGCGACGGTGAAAAAAAGAAAAAGAAAAAATAAGCTCCTTTATTAACATAACAAAAATCAACATATATATATACGGTGGTGATCTTCCAGGGAAATGCAATCCTAGGGACCAGATGAATTCAATCTTTCTGGACAAATTAATCGAAGGAATGTACGGTTGAGATTCTCTTTTACGTACTTTTCTTTCTCGCCCCTGTTTATGTCTGCCTGTTCGTCACTCGCGCACGCTTGCGGTCCTTCATTTGGTTGCTGGAAGCAAGGTAAAGCTTCATATTCGATGGGTTCGTCGACGTCAAGGGGAAAGGTTGGGTAAAATAAAATAAAAAAGTGGAAGAAAAATAAAATAAAAACATATTAAAAAAAAGGAAGGGAAGAGTTTCCTGCAAAAATGTTTGTTTATACAGGTATTATTTTTTATGAAGGGAATATTGTTTATCTGTAAAAATGTTCTATAGTTTTTATTAAAGTATTTATTTTTAGTACAATAATAGTATTTATTAAAATTATAAGATCGATCATCTTAAATTCTAAAATTATTTAATTTTTATAATTTCAATTCTTGTCAATTTTATATATACAAATACCTAAACTTTCAATTTTCGTCATTACAAATACTATTGTGTTGATTTGTGTGTATTAAAAATAAGAGAAATGAAAATTTAAGAAATAGAAGTGAAAAAGGAAAATTTTTCTCAAGATTGTTTGTGTACATTACATAAATTTTAAAAAATTAATTTAAATAAAATTTATAAATATTTTATATTTTAACATTTCAAATATAATTTTATTTTAACTTCAATAATAATACATACGTTGATAATGAAAATTAAATTACATTTATTATAATTTTATTTTTACAAAAATGAATTTCACAAAATTTAATTTCATTATAATTGTATATATTAACATATCTATATATCATGGGTTATTATTTTTAAAACTTATATTCACGTATATTTTTAATTTTTATTTTTATTATTTATCTAACCTTTCATCTTCTTTGACGATGGTGCAGAATCGAACGGTGACAATGCCTAGAGTAAAGTGATGAAAACAACACTTGGGGTCAAGAATAAAAGAGGATTTATAAATACAATCTTTAGGATTGACACGTAAAATTAAATAAAAATAAATTATCAAAAATTTATTTTTCATTTAGAATTAAATTTGGCAATATTGAATTCATAATAGAAGTATTTTGTGCATGTTAAATTGAATAAAATTTAAATTTTTAGTATTTATGTACGTGACGAAATTAAACAAAATTAAATTTATTTTTTATTTAAAAAGTAATAAAAAATTAATATATTTTAAAATTTAACGATCCATTGAATAAACTTACTAAGATAAATATAAGAGTTGTGAGATGTTTTGTGAGAGGGGTAAAGAAATTTTAATCAATTCACAAGAAAATTGTTAGAATTGAATTATAAACATTTCTTTTATATGAATTTTGTCCAATTCTACGAATGAATTGAATTCGTTTAAAAAGGATGTAGTTAAATATTTGAATCAAATGTAGTTAAATTTTTTTTAATTCAATTTTTTTCAATTTTATCGACACAAATCTCCTTTTAATGTACGTTATGATTCTAAAACTACTCCAATATAAAATGAAAATTAAACTATGTACAAAGATATGATTGTTTTATGGCTTATTAAGGTCTCATTTATTTCCGATTTTACTTATTAAAGGTAAATTAATTTTTCAAATAATAATTAATCATGTTAAAATGGAGGGAATTGGGAAACTGTTGTGAATGATTATTTGAGACTTCATAATGTGTTACATGTGTCACCATTTAAAAGTTAATCTATCGTTTGTCAGTGAAATATATAAAAAAAAAATTGAATTTTTTACCATCACTTTTCTCCTTGATTAATTATTGCGTTTTTTGGAAAACTAATACCATTGAGGAGAATGATTGGTACGAGTAAAGAATAGAAAGAGTTGTATCTTCCGTTTCTCAAGCACAAGAGTTTCGGTAACTTCCAAGTAAACAACATCGATCTCATCGATTCCATTTGTTTTCATTTTTTTTTACCTTTAAAATAATTTGTAACGTAATTATTATTATATAAATTTATATTACTTAAATTATTATACAATTTTTACTTTATTTACAAAATTAATTTCATTTTCAACTTTATTAACTTTTGAAGCAAAAAAATTTATCTGCAAACGTATTAAAGATTTTCTTTTTTAAAAAAAGATTTGTTTTCAAAAGTTGTTATCAAAACTAAAGTTGTCTATGACTTCGTTATTCTTATTAATGATTTTCTATACATGAATTGTTTTAATAAAATATAGATTGAAATGCTTTTTTACATTAAGAAAGTTTTTCTTTGTTTAAGAATCAATTTAATATTACCATTAATTCCATTAAGGTAGATAATGGGATTGAATTTACCACACGTACTGTATGTAGCGTACATGAAATTTTTCTCTCAATTTACCAACTAATTTTACTTACATAATCAACTCTATTTAAACACCAATTGATAGTAAAATATTCAGGAAGGTCGGTATTCTTGAAAACGATAAAAAAAATATTGTAAAATAGTAAAAAATAATATATCAATTTTTTTTTTATTTTTCATTCATTCTAAAAATACAAACTCTTTTATTAACACTTAAAGCTATCATTGTAACTTATAGTTTAATGATTCAATTTTTGCCAAACGTAAAACACATGCATGTTTGACATTTTGGGTAACAAACGAAGGTTCTATTTATTTATGAGTTAATTATTAAGTATTTTTATTTTTTATTATATATTATAACTTTTATAATAATATTTATCAAATAACTTTAACATTTTACATTAAAAACTTATATTAAAATACTTACAACATAAATTATATAATTTTAAAAAATATATAAATATCATTTTATTTAATTCTACCACGTAAACGAGATACATCCAAAGTAAAAAATAAAAATAAAAATTGCATCAACTTCCATAAAAAATTATTTATTTACATTACAGAATGGTTGAAGAAAGAAAAGTCAGTGGGCACATGACGTTCGTTGATGCCATAGTTTTTAACGGGAAAAAAATAAACGAACAAAAAATTCAACTGCACTCTGGTCAATGCCAACGATTTACTTTTTTTAAAAAAAAAAAATTTCGCTTTCGAGACACTTTGTATTGAAAAAGGCTCAATTTAACCGAGACAATTAATGATATTCATATAAATAAATTAATTAATTAAATTTTAGGGGACATAAAAATGTTATAAAAAAGGAAAATTGTTTGTTTTCCTGGTATTAATTTATAAAACACATAATGCAAAAATAAGTGCCACAGATGATGGTAAAAGAATAAATACCAAATGTCTTGATATGTAAACGAACGTAAGACCACCGTCCGGTTTCTATTTAACATATCTTTAATTTTATTATAAAAAAAAGTCTGAGTCTTTTTCGTAGATTGTTTGGTGTAATAAAAATAACGTTGTGTTCTCTAATAAACGTGAGACTATCACTTTAATATTCTTATTTAGTTCGCTTTTGAATCGAAACTCTTACAGGTGAAGAAGATGTAAATTTGTTGTATGAAATTTAATCAATACATTTATGAATCATTTTTTTTAATTTCGAAAATTAAAAGAGAAGATTTTAATGAACTGATGGTTAATGGAGAGGAATCAGTTTTTTAAAAAAGGAAAAAACCTAAGGCGGGGCATGTCGATTAAACGACCTGTCGTCACCGGAGACGGCAGACAATAATATTTACGTCCTTTCGGCTGCCGGAAAGGTCCCGAAAGCGAGGCGAACCCGACGGCGTTGAAATCCGCTTCCGTCCGCCCACCGGAACGGTCGAAGCGGCAAGCAGAAACCGACGAATACGTTGATTCGTAAGCTTGTCCATTTCAGATGAATCATTGCTTACTTTTGTTCAAAATAACATTTATTATTTTTTAAATGGAATAACGATAGACGAGACTTTAAGGGTTGAGAATAACTAGAATTGTGAATCAGGCGACCTGTCGTCACCGGAGACGGCAGATAATAATATTTACGTCCTTTCGGCTGTCGGAAAGGTCTCGAAAGCACGGCGAACCCGACGGCATTGAAATCCGCTTATGCGCGCCCACCGTAACGGTCGAAGCAGCGAGCAGAAACCGACGAATACGTTGATTCGTAAGCTTGTCCATTTCAGATGAATCATTGCTTACTTTTGTTCAAAATAACATTTTTTAAAATGGAATAACGGTGGACAAGACTCAAGGGTTGATTCTCAGGTAATTTTTATTGTCAATTAATTTTTTGATTAAATATTTCGTAAAAATTTACTTTTATATATTAAGGGATTGGGATATAGCAAAACAAATAACGTGAGCGTGTAAAAAAAAACAAAAAAAGTTATTTTTTTATTTTCCCCTGCAACTTCTAATTTAGTTGGAAAGAAATCGTTTTTCTATAAAAAAATATGAATATTGGAGGATTTAAAATTTGGGAAAAAGGTGTGAGAATCTAAAAGTTTATTAGAGGTAAATGTGGAGTGCAACGAGAATATACTACACAGTCTTCAATATTCTATTGTTTCTTGTTAAAAATAAGTAAAATATTAAAAAATAATAATTTCGAAAAATGTAATAAAAAATTTCAACCGTAAGACAATAATATTTTCTGGTTTTGTAATTAGATCATTCACAGTGGAGAATGTTCATCGTGGGCTCAGAATTGTGAAGAAGGCTCAAGAGTACACAGTAAATGGACTAGTCTACATGGGCCCATTTACTTGTAGTCTAGTCCATCTATTCCGGGCTTTCCTAAAATAAATCTGATCATTTTTTCCTCTGTCAACTGATCACGCCTAAATCTGATTATCTTTTTCTTCTATCATCTGATCGTAAAATAAATCTTCAGTATAAGTTTTAGCATTCATTGGTCGCTGGACTACTCGGAATGTCAACAACTCAAAAGGGATTTTTAATATCCATTTGTAAATATCAAAAATTTGAGAAATAAAAATTTAGAAAATAGAAAATAAAAAGAAAAATTAGGAAATATAAAAAAAATTAGAATTATTTATGTACGTCATGAAAATTTTGAAAAATTAATTTTAAAAAAATATAAATATTTTATATTTTAATATTTTAATTATATTTTATATTTTTCTTATAGTCACAAGTAGAGTTTAGGTAAAATGTACGAGATTAGGAAAGTAGATAACTACAAGGATTTTTTTAATAACTAAATTAGGCAAAATGTACGATTCTTATAGTCACAAGTACATCGTAATAAAATTTTTAATAACTACAAGGATTTTTTTAACATGTAGTAATAAAAAATTTTATACATGTAGTAATGAAAAAATTTAATTTTTTTGAATTTTTTTTTCGAGATATATAAATACCTGAAAATTTTAAAAAAAATTTCAAAATTTTTTAATTCCAAGATTTTTAGGGTACGAATCCCTCCCTTAGGATCTTTTTGTACGTAGAAAAATAGAAAAAATGATGAAAATTTAGGAATTGACAGGAAATAAGAATGATGAAATTTAATAAGAAAGGACAAAATTTTTGAAAAGTGTCTGTACATGTACAAAAATTAAGATTTTAGATGTTTGTATCGAAAATCCGCAGGAATGTGAATAAAATAAAACCGTGTAAATAGATATACAGATTACAGTTGTGAGTTGTGACATCTCTTGCGCAGCATTTCAAGGTATATTTTTACACAATTGTCTCTTTGGATGTCTTAATGCTCTGGTGCTTCCGTTGTCAACGATACCAACAATGCACGTTCCTTTCTGCAACTCAAATGCTATCATTCACACGAATGACCCAAAAAGCAACCAATTTGTTGGAGATTACTTTCCCCATAGCCTTCGAAAGAATGATAATGACCCCAACATCAACCACAATCCGTGGATGTACTTGGACTGCTCTGGTTTCTTTTCCATTCACCGAATTCTTTCATTGCTCTTACCAATGACAATGCACCTCCACACACTTGCATGCAGTTGAGAGATGGCAGAGGTTGTGGTACAGGTAGGTTGATCAGGAAGATATACGTATCGGCACTTCACTCCGTCTGCAATGTGTTATACAAAATGCCACTATGGTCTGGTTTGCTGGAAAGAGACTCGCTGGTGGAGTCTCTTCACAGTCAAAATCACGAAGGATCTTGGGTATGGCATACCATAGAAATTCCAGGCCTTTCACTGTTGCAATAGAAGCAAAATGGATGCGGGGTTGAGAGGATTATTCTGCTGTACGATGGAGTTTGTGGAGCATCTGCGGTATGAGCTTCTCATCCAGGTAAAGAACGAGAACCATTGAACAAATGATACATGTGCTATGCAACATGTTCTCTGTGGAATATTAGTTTGAGTTTATACCAAAAAAGCTTCAGCATGGTAGATTAGATTTGCTTTAATCATCAGGCCCCTGTGTCTACTAGGCAAAAGGCCCACAGTATCGGTGCCCAAGGGTGGATGCTGCTCACTTCTATGGTACTACTTTTTTAACTATTAACACTGTGTCTACTTTTTTAACTACCTGTACTAGTTAATACTGCTAGCCTTGTCAAGTCTACATTTTCCATGGGGCAAATGAATTCCAGGAAACCTGTTTTGGAGACGCCTCTTATTTTATTATTTTTTAAGATTAAGATTTATTTATATAGTTAGTTAATGTATAATATAATCCATCATATATTAAATTTTAATCTAATTTAAGTTATATTTATTAAAGAAAATTTGATTTAAAAATCAACGGTGATAAATCTCAAGACATTTAGATCAAAAATCAGTACTTATTCAATTTAAGTTAAATTTTTACCATAGATTTATAATGGCTTAATCTTAAAATCTAAATGATTACTTGAATCCCATGATGTATTTATATTAAAGGGATATGAAGACATCTCTAGAAAAAATCACCTCAACTTATTATCTGGAAACCATTTTGATGTATGCCCTTTAATGTTAGGTAACATACAGCACTTCTTTGACTTCTTTCTGCATTTGTTTGTCTGAGAGATCAGAGATGACATCAATGCCTGCACATCATGTGTGCTGGATCAGACTGACATTGGTGGAATCCATCTCACGACAACAAAAAGAACAGATTTTGGGGAAAACAACAAGGAGGAAAGGATGCAGAAACTGCCGCAACACCCGATTCCCACTGCAATTTGCAAATGCCAACACCGAGGTTGAATTTTTTTGGATGGAGAGGAATATGGCAGTACGTAGAATGAGTTTCCATGTGCACTTCCCTTTTGTTTCTTCCACTCCATGCTTCTTTATATATATATGCTCCAACCTTTTTCAAATGTGTGTGATTGCCAACATGTTCTAGATCTCATGGTGCTCTCCTGTCGTATATCTTGATGATCAAGTGACAAGCACTCCGCTCCCAACTACAAGATATATTGAGATAAATATCTTCATTAGTTGAGAAGAGCACATCAACCTGAATATTTTTTGGTTATTCAAAGCCTAAGACTGACGAGTGCTTGGTTGTATTCTTCCGCCACTCTGGACTTGCACAAATCTGCACTCATCTTATTCTTATCTGTCCATGCAGCTCAATGTGCATGGCTTTGTCCAAACCATGCATACATGTTGGATAACCCATTCGGTAGACGCTTGATTTTTACGGAAATAATGTATTTGTATTCTTGAAGATTCAAAATTTAACTGAAACCACCAATAACGTTGTCTTTGATTGATTGATTTTTTTAATATAACTAGTGAATTGAAATATCACAGCTGATATTTTATTTAATTTTAAAGACTTCATCACAGGCACGTTGATGAGTAAAAGTTTGTGATTAAAGGCCCAGAGATCCTCAGAAACCGTGGGCTTCCGTGTATAAAAGAGAAGTTGATAGATTTGAAGGTCCCAACCATAAAATATGAAAGGCTAGCTTGCATCCAACCAAGCATAAATGTTAATATATATATTGAGAAAGATATAGGTACATCCCATAAAGATAAAATCCTAATTAAGCTTTGAGGAGTTGAAGATGAAGATGCCTTTCTTTGCAGTGTCCAAGAATGAGATAAAAGTTACTGCTTTAGAAGATTTTAGTTTTGCAACTAATAAATGGACATTCCAAATCGTGGAAACTCTGAATTTCTGTTCCTCCTTTTCATATTGACACATTGGAAACCTAGATTCCATATTGCAGATTTGGTTGGGGAAACAAAAAAATTGAGATAAAACAAACTGCATGTAGCAACTGATACACCACCACTGTCAGTCAAGATGAAATTTGAATTACCAACCAAGATTTTTGCATCCCACATTATTGCAGATTTGGTTGGGAAAAAAAGAAGCATTGAGATAAAAAAAACTGCATGTAGCCACCAAGATACACCACCACTGTCAGTCAAGATGAAATTTGAATTACCAACCAAGATATTTGCATCCCACGGTATTGCAGATTTGGTTGGGAAGCCACTTTCAGAAAAGATCTTGGAGCTTTTCAGAAGCCCGAAGAAATCTCTCCTCCTAAATATCCTGGACAAGTAGCAGCAGGCTCATCGGGTATAAGCCTCTTCTTTTTAAACGAAATGGCACTCACACCTCTCCCTCCACCATCCACCACAAGCTCACCAACCACCCCATCCTTACTCGACAAAGGCAAAAAACAAAAAGAACGCCCCCTCCACCCCGCCCCTACAGTACCGTGCTGCACAATGGAAGGTCTCATCCCATTAGTTTACAGAGCAATAGTCCAGTACAGGTACGGTGACGGTGAGCCTCAACCAGCACTACGCTTCGGTGGCTCGCCTTCCGCTTCTTACATGAGGTTGCCGGGGGAGTCCGGTAGATTCCGGCAGCAGGAGGCGCATGTCCTCTCTGCTACTCCTTCTTCTTCTTCTCCCGTCGTACCTCGCTCTCCTCTGCGCAGGCCTATAAACCCACGCCGCCTGGCGTGAATATGCAACAGCTCGCACTTGGGTGTTGGACGCAGTTCGTCGTCTTGACATCCATTGCTTTCTCCTTGTTCTGCTCGCCAATGCGTTTGCTTTTCCTTCTCAGGTTTCCTGTTCCATGCTCTCTGCAATAATGGGGTACGAGCCTCCGAAGGGGGTCTTGTACGGTTGTACCGTTTTACGCTTGTTGGTTTCGTGAAGATGTGTGAACCCGGGGTCTTGGTAAATGTAACAGCTCTTGATAAAAACCAGTGAGCAGATGTTTTCCTACATTTCTGATGTTACAGTAACAATGATGATAACGAAGGTTAACGTGCACGACTAAATACTTTTCTCTATAATTAATTGTACATGAGAGCGCAAAAGTGACCTGTCAAATCGAGCGAGGAAAATTTCGAACATTTACACTATGTGATACAAAAAAATTAAAAATTTATTTTTTCTTACTCAAAAATTCTTACCAAATGTAACCTGATGCTAACAGATTGTGCTCAGAATGATAATCTCTACCGTCCGATTTGACGGCAGCTAGCTACGCTTGGCAAAATCCACCACCCATGGTAGTTTATCAATCACCGAATGCGTAAAGAAGAAGACGACACGAATAATATTAACGTTATCGAGGATGGTTACATGGAGGATGTATATCGAACACAAGCTGATGATACCACCATGCAAATACACAAAAGGAGACAAGGTGCGCAGGGAAAGGGATGCCATCGCATCGCGCACGATGATTTCAATAACTGGTAGAAAGATAATAGTCTCGCCAGGCGTACGGTTGGTGCAAAGAATTTTTCTTCAGTAGGCCCTCGGCGCAGCCCACTCAACTCTGAGAATAAGATTATCGTAACCATAGCCATTGAGTTTGTTGATGGCTCGCTCCGCATCATCCCTGCTGGCAAAATTGACGAAACCGAAGCCTCTGCTTGCTCCCGTCTTCTGATCGACCGCAACGTAAACACGAGTCACAGGACCGAATGTGCGGAAAAGTTCAAGGAGGTCGGGCTCTCGCGTGTCCTCCGAAAGGTTGGTGACACGGACCGAATTTTCATCGTTCCTCCGCCTGTCCGGAAGGCTTCTCTCCGCTCCTGGTCTCATTCCAGGAGGCACGTAAGTTCCTTTTCCAGAACCAGTCGCAGAAGCACCCGTCTCTGAGGTTGGCTTCTCGTTGAATACTTCTGTCTGTGCCGCAAGATCCTTGTACGGGCATTTTGATGTCCAGTGATCTCCCTTCTTCCCACAGGTTCTGCAAACCATGAGAACCGCACCTCCAGCTTTGGTTAATGCTGCCAAGTCTCCGGGAATTTTCGCTTCCTCGACTTTGGCACCTTTTTAACCAAGGGAGCATGATCAATGATAAGATCTAGAAGAAAAAAAACATATGCTTTGATATCAAACCTTGTGTGGCGTATTTAGACTGCATCTTAATTGTAAAACAACACGATCGACACAACGATTCAGGCAAGAGGTGTTTGTTTACAAAAAAAAGAGATCACTTTTACATAATTTACGGAAAGAAAAAATGATATTATTAGAAAGATGAGGCTACATGATTTATAAGACAACAAAACAATAAACAATATACCAAAAATGAAATTGGTACGCCTTTTTAGAAAACTACAATTAAAATACCGCAACCACCTACATTCTAAGTTTTTCTATAGAAAAACCTATTTACGTCAACCAAGTAGCATCAAATATTGAGAGAAAAACAATAACCAGCATTACTGTCAGATGATATAGAAGCCCTAACTTGAACCATCCAAATGAGAAACTACGCTGTCGTATGAAACTACAAACTATAAACAAGACAGGCTCATGATATGACCTTCATCGGTCATCATAATAATATCTACAAACCAACAAAAAATTACTAATCTTTAACAGTACATAATGTAATACTATCAAATGAGCTGACATCAACTACATTTCTGAAATTCAAACCAATTCCTAAAAAGGCCTAAGATGGTCCATAATCTACATCAGATCCAATCTAAAAAGGGCTGTTTATGTATGTATGGCAAACAAAGTTTAGAATGCATTTCAGAAAGAAACAGTTGATTTTGATAATATTCAGCGATAAGAATTGAGTGTCAACAAACTCCATCAACAAATAAGGAGCAAAAGAAAAATCAAAGTGGATGTGAGACCACGTGAAAAGCCTTACCGTTGTGATATTAAGCAGGACTAAAGGAATTTCCAGCACATTTTGCTCAAGGAATAAAAAATGGAATATGATGAATGAAGGGCGTTACAATTACAGATGCAAGTTAGTTTGCTCCTGAAGAGTGTTTCCATGAATAATAAAAATATGAAATATTTACTCGCTCATAAAAGAAATATGAAATATGCAAATTGAAATTTTGGGTTATTTAAAACGCAGTTAATCCCAATGAACAATTATTTATACGAGAAATATCAATTGAGCAACAGCCTACCGTAAAAGCATTGTTTTATTATGTTGAATATGACCTATACACATTGGAGCAACAACAGACATTCAAAAGGGAAATAAATAACAAGGAAGGCAATATCTAAGAGACAAAGACATGCTAGAAAAGTTCAAGTTCGATTGTATAAACATGAGAGGCAAAATTTCATCAATAAATTTGACATAAACACCCACCAAAAATGAACCAGTTCGCCATAAACAAAAATGTCATCATTGTCCATCAAACAATGAGAGATATACCACATTGCTAACATGGTTATCAAGGCTAGTTTCCTTTTCACCTTGGGCTACAAGGCTAGGCCAAGCAAGGCAGGGTTGCCTTGGCAAGTCCTGAATGTTTAGATTCAATTAGGTGGTTGCCTTAGGACACCTTATTATACTTTCATCACCTTAATCACCTTAGTTGCCTTGTTGAAATTTAATACGTTTAATGATTTTTAGTTTTATCGTTTGATATTTTATATTCCTCGTTTATTCTAAACTTTTGTTTCCTATTTTGGCCTCTTAATGTCCATTTCTTCCTTATTTCATTTTTCTACCCTATTTCTATATCCTCCTCTTCATCTATTTTTGGTGTTTAGTTCTTGACTCTCTTCTCCTTCATCTCCTTTTTTCAATTTTCATAAAACAATGCGTTTATGTTTTCTTATTTCTAGATACATAAAAATTTATCCAATTTTTATCACCCTTCAAGTTTTCTACCCACTCACATGCAAAAGAAATTATATATACTATTAGAATCCTGTTTATTTGTTAGAATTTTTTAAATATTCAGTATTCTATAACGTTACTAGAAAGGAAGCATATCTAATGTTTGTTATAAATATTATAAATTTTGTGCATTGCAGTTTTTATAGTATATTATTATTATTATTGAGTATTTGATTATATTATTACCTAGTTAAATGAGTAGATCATAATTGTCAAGCTACATACGATTTTCTATTTTATCACTCACTGCATTACTCCAATCAAGCCAGTGCATCACCTTTCACCTCTCACTTCAAGCACTTTCAAGGGGTGTCACCTTGACATCACCTTTTTCCTTGATTTCTTTGATTACCTAGCATATTTATTATAATATTTCTTTACCAAGGAAGAGGTCAAGCATTGACATAAGAATAAGATTACTTATTGTGATTTGGAGGACACATTCAAATCCCAGGAGATATTCTCCTTATCTAGGGAGGTAAGGTTGTGACCATTTGGACCCCCTCAAAATCAAACATTGACAATTATTTTACAAGTGTGTCATCTTATATCAATATGTTTTATTCCAGACTAAGAAGTGATACCTTCCCTTAAAAGAAAAGGTGTGCCTTTTAATTTTATAATTTCTATCAAAGAATTTCATCACTCATAGTTCACAAATGGAGAGGACATGCATCTTAACCACTACAACATTGTCTAACTATCAACTAGTTGATCTACAAATTACAGAAGTACAACAATTATAAACCATATCGTGATGAAATTATCTGACTAGCATAGTCCTTGCAAAAATCCTGTGACTACAAACATTTTGAAAGTTTGAACCAGATTCCAAATGAAAAGGATCAATCTTTCCACTTCACTGAGAGTCTATATAGCCATTCTCAAGAGAAACAGTGTCCAGTATTCATGCATCAATAAACCAGGCCTGTGTTTGTTTCTCAACAAAACCCAACTCAATCCAAGACTAACTAATATTCACTCTCGATATGAATTTAATAATTCATCAAGGAAAAAAACGTAACCATATACAAATACAATAAACGGTACTGTGAAATTTCAAGACAAAAATTTCTTTTAGTAATATTTTTTATTTTCTTAACCACATTTGTTTCAAAAAACTGGCCATTTTAAGTGTGTTCAAAAAAAGCAGGTTGAAGGAAAATTTTGGGTTTGATGTTTTTATATTCAAAATAATGGATAAAATGCTGGTATCATCAAAATATTTTTCCTGCTGTTTTGCAATGGTTTTTACAACCAATGAATTTAAGAAACAATTTAAGCCAATTTACCAATGGGGTATAACCTTTATCCCTCACATTCCGTTCAAATTATATCCACCATTTAATTATTATGTAACAACAGAAAGTATATTATTATCAAAGCGGCGAAAGTAGACCACACGCAAGGCTACACCTCCTTGTATCCACAAACATTTCAGTAGTCTAGCGGCAGTAATTTGGCAACGCTATCATGTTAATGATCATAGATTTGTATTACGTTGTCAGTTTGTCACATATCAAAGCAACCATCACCTCGACGGGTGTCGCAGATGAAAGTCCTAGTGTTGCTTTGATATAATATATTCAAACAGAAAATCACTGGATTGAAACCACTAAAGTACAAATTCACATCCCACTCTAATCATCCTTAGATTAACAATAAACTACCATAACTAAGTCGACTCAATTTCTCTTAAGCAACAATATCCGTGCCAAAATATTTCATGACAGTTCATTTTATCCTACCAAAATAACAATTCAATTAAATTAAGAAACATATAAAATCCATGTACGATGAAGAAATACGGAAAATAGCGAAAAAAAATAGAAAAGAGACAAACCGGGCGCACGAGGCCTCTCAAGCAGGATCTCTTCAGTGGAAACCATGGTGTGCCGGCTGCCAGCATCGGCGTTAGCAGCGTCCCCAAACTTACCCCAGGATCTCCTCTCCAACGCCTTCTTGCTCAACCTCGCCCTCGCCAATTTCCTCGTCCGAGTCGTGGTCGTTATCTTCACCCTATCCCCGTTGTCGTTGATCCTATACTCAATTATCTTCTTCACCCCGTCCTCGTCGGGGCCGATGACGAGCGGCGGAGGAAGGTAGTCGAACTCATCCTCGTCCTCCAGCTCCCCCCATCGAAGCTTCTGGGAGCCACCGCCGCCGACGGAAGACTGGAATCCCGACATCGTCTTGGAAACGTTAACCCTAAGGCTTTGTTCGGTCGCACGGAGCTGCGATCGATTTTTCAGTTATTAATTGCCGACTGCCGTCGGAGCACCATATGGCATACGCTCCGATGATTTTTTTTAAAACAAAATATATAAAAATGGTATCCAATTGTAAGATAAATGAATAATATTATAATAAATTTATTTTTTATAATGTTATAATTTTTTAAGATATTTTTTATTACAATAATTTTTACAACGTTCATCCTTTTTTTTTCTAATAATTTTTATTACAACGAAAATACTTTTTACAGTATTACAAAAAATATAGACTATTTTTCCTTTTCAACCTTCACTATTTTTATTTTTTTTACAATATTACAAAAAATTATACATTTCTTCGTTAAAACATTTTTTATAATATTACAATATTAAAAAAAATATAGACTTCTTTTCCGCCTCCAATGTTTTTTTTTTTTTTTACGACATTACAAAAAAGTTACGCACTTTTTTATTACAACAAAAAAAAATTTTTTACGATGCCAACATTATTTTACAATGTCATAAAAAATCATGTGCATTTTTACGAGAGTAAAAAATAATCACACACTTGCATTTTAACTTTTTTAAAGTTATATTATTATTATTTACAATGTTACAATACCTTTTATAATATTACAAAAAAATGTACATTTTTTATTACAAAGAGAATATATTTTACAATATTATAACAAATTTTATAATATTATTCCCCTTTCAACTACTAATGTCAATTATTTTTTTTTACAATGTTACAAAATATTACATACTTCTTTGTTACAACTCATACATTTTTAATAATATTATAGATTTTTTTCCTTTACGTCGGTAATTATTTTTATAGCATTACAAAAAAATTACATACTCTACAAATCTTACAATGAGAACATTTTTTTCCCTTTTAGTCTTTGATATCAATAACCTTTTTTATAATATTACAAAAAAATTACACTTTTTTATTATTATAACGATAATATTTTTTACAATATTACATCTTTAATAACATTTTATCATTTTTTTACAATATTACAACAAATCTTATAACATTTTTAAAAAATGCTAGACTTTTTTCACATGTCAAAAAATTATCTTTACCATTTTTTTTATAATATCTTAAATTTTTGTCGTAGGAATCTAATTTTATGTTCAGTAAATTATCGTAGATATTTAATAATACACAGTGAAAAGATCTAAAATCTTTTTTCCCGAATGCACCCTAATACCATGACTATAAAGATCTATGAAATGATTTTTTAATTATAATTATTAGAAAAGATTTAAACATATGCAAACTCTTCGATGTTATTTTTTTTAAAATAAAGCTCGTCAAAAGATGCACCTTTTGATGCTCCGACGTCCACAAAAAATATCAACTTTTTTAATATAATAAGTTTTTATGATAGAATTAATAATAATTTTTTAAAAGATAATTTTAACGAAAGACCCACGGTTATCAAAAAATTAATAATTTTTTGTCGTAATAATATTTTTATAATATGCATGTTTTTAATTTTTTCATTTAATAAAAAATAAAAAATAATTTTTTTAAATCAATAGATATTCTATTGAGAGAAAATTCTGTTAATAATTTATTTATGTTAATTTTTAAGGATTTAAATAAATGTTAAATGATTTAATCGAAATGCTTGAATTAAAAAGTAAATAAACCAACTATGCGAACTCACTGCGAAGTCCAATACCTTTGAGCTGAACATAATGCAGGGTGCGGAAGGTGTAGGCTATACTGGACAACATGCACGTAACGTTTAGGTTATACTAGACGAGAAGGCTAGAAGGTTTAGGTTATACTAAACATAGGTGACGAGTAAGGATCAACAAAATTTCTTGTCCCAAATAGAGGAACTTCTGTTGGACTACAGGCTAGCAAGATAAGGATCAACAGAATTTTCTGTCTTTCTGTCCTAGACAGAGGAACTTCTATTGGACAACACCCAACTGGCTTAGAGGGCAAGGGTCAGCAAAATTTCCTATTTCGAACAGAGGAACTTCTGCTAGACTACAAGTTGGAAGGTTAAGGATCAATAGAATTTCCTATCCTAGATAAAGGAACTTCCACTGGACTACACCCAACTGGCTTAGAGGTAAGGGTCAGTAGAATTTCCTATCTTGAACAAAGGAACTTCTATTGGACTATAGGTTAGAAGGTTAAGGATCAGTGGAATTTCCTATCTTGGATAGAGGAACTTCTGTTGGACTGCAGATTGGAAGGTTAAGGATCAGTGGAATTTCCTGTCCTAGACAAAAACTTCTGCTGGACTACACCCAACTGGCTTAGGACCAAATAAAAGTTCTGCTAGAGCAATAGAAAATCCTGAAGTCCATAACTCCACGATTTGTCGTAAAGTTACAACCATAACTATACAGCAAGTTGTATAGTTATCACAATAATATATAAAAAAATACACCATAGACAGAAAAATTCAGAACATGATTCAAACATCTTAGAAATTCCTCTCAGGTCAAATTCGGATAGCCGTTTTTAAAATCGAGAGGGTTTCAACAAAAGGAATGCATGGTTCCTGTAAAAAAAAAAAAAAAAGCAGAACGATTAAGGTTTTATTGGTCGCTTCACTTGAAGAAATTAGAGTTAGAGGGATGCAGATGTACAGTAAACATGCAAGTGGAAAATACTCACTAGGCGCAAAGGGATGAAGAAACTACCGACGTGCGTGGAAGGGGGAGGTGCTTGCCGATGGTGTTGACGGGTGTGGTGCCTGTCAATGATGCGGAAGGGGGCAAAAGCTACTGACAGTACTAACAAGCGAGCAGATGCTGTCGACGATGTAGAAAGGGGCGGAAGCTGCCAATAGTGATAATGGGCAGGCGAAAGCAGCCTTGAATGCCTACAAACAGTGCTGAAGGGAAGGGGGAAATGTCAGGCCTAGTAGAAGTGCAGGTGCGAAAGTGGATAGGTTGGTAAGAAATTAAATAATTTTCTAATTTTTTTTTTTAAATGTTATTAAAAATTATATTTAAATTAATATTTTACTGTAGGGATCTAATTTTATGTTTGATAAATTACTGTAGAGATTTAATGCTGCATAGTTAAAAGATCCAAAATCTTTTTTATTGAACACAACCTAAGCCTGGGCTTTATAAGCAGAATTCCAAAGCAATTGAAAATGGGCTTCCCGAATACCCAATTATGCATCCAATCTAACATTAAAATAACAAATAATTTAAGGTATTTTCACGAACAATTTTAATACCTATTTTTAAGAGATTTTTGTGGTTAAATTTGAGATTTTATTGCATGTTTGGTTACTATAGCATATTGGATTGATACTTGGTTTAAAATCCATTCATGTGTCTTGAACTTTGGAAATTATGAAATTCTATAGAAAATCCTAAAAGTCAGATTTCAACATGTAAATACTCAATTGAAAGGGATTAACACATACTTTTCATTAAAAATGATCAAGAAAAATTCCAAAGTCTTGTGTAGCAAGTTCGAATTTCATCATGTCTAAAGTTCAAGGCAGTGAAAGAAAAAAATGTTCAAGGCAATGGAACGGATATTAAATCAAGTATCAATCCAATATGTTATAGTAACACTAATAATATAAAATATGCAGTAAATTCTCAAATTTAACCATAAAAATCTGTTAAAAGTGGGTATTAAAAATTGACTAATCAGTTACTGTTGTGAGTTATGTATGTGTTTAGTTTATCACGTGTATTACTTTTTCCATAGGAAGGAATGAAAGAAAGAGCTACTGGGATGCAAAGAACTTTGGATGGAATTCAAGTCTAAGGTAATGTTGGAGGTATGTTTCACTTCCCTAAACTGTTACATTTGAACTGTAAATTGTTATATCATGTAGCAAGGATTAAGTGTGGGGTGGTGAAACTGCACAGAAATTAAAATGAAAACAGTTAAATAGGTTAGATTTTCTTTTTCTATTTTACAGCATGAACTCTAATAGACAGAAAGTTATTGCATATTGTTTTTAAAACAAATTTTATGCTTTTTAGTGTAGATGTTTTTGTAGAACAGTGTTAAGTGAAGATTCATGTCTGTGTTAAGTTGAGATTTTGCATAATTAAGCTTTGTTGTGTTAATGACTGTGCAGAGTAATGTTGAGTGATCCTGAAATCTGGTTCTTGAGTTTGGTTTTGTTAAAGGGTTATGGAATTTGAGCTTAAGTTCTTATTTTGTTTTTAAATTTTAGTCCTTGCTCTTGAATTTTTCTAAGGGTAAGGCACTTGAAGATTTTTACTAGTTTATCATTACTTCTTGATTGATTTGAAGTTCTAACTGAGGATGACCCTTGGAAATTGAACTTGGTAAACTCTTTGGGGAGGAATTGAGAAACATTAGAGTGCCAACAGTAAATGCTTAAAAATAGAGGGAAAGCCCCTATGGTAGAGACAATCCCCATGGTGGCTGGATCCTCAATTCAGGGTTCTATGATGGCACCAATCCATCCCACTGTTCCTTTATTTTTAGAAGGATCCCCAACCCAGTCCTACACTCCTCTAGCTATTCCAATAGCAAGTCCAGCAGCACCTTCAGTGGATCCAACTCAGCAATACCTGATGCAAAAAATTACTGAACTGGATAAGGCCATTGTAGCCAAGTCTTCCCAGCCTCCTACCTGTTCTTTTAGGAGTTTGTGTCAATACCTGGAGGCTCTCCTGCCAGCTGGCTTTGTCATGCTAGAGCTGGAGAAATTTGGAGGGAAAGGGTTCCCTCTAACTCACTTGAGAGCCTTTTGCAGTGACATGCCCTCATTATAGATAGATGAGAGGCTGTTGATTAGGTTGTTTCAAAGGAGCTTGACTGGAAAGGCCCTCAAATGGTACTCCACTCTAGACGTGGCAGTAATCTCACCTCTTGGGATCAGCTTGCTCAGAAATTTATGGACCATTACTCCTATCAGATGGACATGGCACATAAGAGGGAGAGCTTGGTAGCCCTCAAGCAGAATTTAGGAGAGTCCTTTGTTGAGTATGTGAGTGTTAGGGATAATGTTCTCCTTATATGTGTTTTGATGATGTTTTATACTTCAAATTATTTATATTATTCAAGTTATTTTTGTAGTATTAAAAGTTGAACAGGTTGAGGCTATGTTTAAGGACAAACATGACGAACAGGTCAGAAGGTTGAGAGTAAACCTAACATTGAGTCTGTAAGGTTTGCATTGGACTACTTTGCAATATTCTGAAGTACAAATATATCGCACAATCTGTAACATTTAGACTCAAACATTATGACTCACTTGGTGTGTTTGTCACTTCTTGCATAGTGTGTGTTTACAACCTAAACGTTACGTATACCTCAAAACATCTAGTATGGTCGTTACATAGTAAGTTCGTAATGTTTGAATTTGACTACTTATTTGGTTAAGGACTTAAATAAATGAACAATATAGAGGCTACATGTGATTTGACAATTATTAAATTGAGTCAAAGATATTCCGATCAATCATATATGTTGGATCTTAAAGACTTTTTTGATGATCATGCTAATTGTGGGATTAGTGGAAGAACTGAGCTTAGTGCTAATTGTGGATTAGTAAAAGAACCGAGCTTAGTGTTGAATGTGGGGTTAGTGGATGAACTACGTCTTGTATCTATAAAAAGGCCTCAAGACTCTTCATTTCAATTAATGATTTAGGTAGAAGCAACTCAGGTGCATTGGTGGAGATTGTGAATTTTAGAGCATTAGAGACGACAGTGAAGAGCTATTGATTATTTCATCATTGCTTCTGTGTTTTGTTAGAAAAATATTTTCTTTATAAGTTAGCTTATGTTCTAATTTTTCTCTGTGTTTCAATGATTCTTGAAAAGGGAAGTCTAACCACAAGGGCTATTCATAGTGGAAGAACATGAAAGAAGTAGGAGTTCTTTCAAGTGTTCTGAAACTCGCTCAACGAGGGTCCATTGAGTGAGTGACCGACACAATGGAGGTAGGGGCTCTATTGTTGTGTAGTTGAAACGTGATGATAGGGGCGTTACGTTTGAACTAATCGTAATGGTAGGAGTGTTACATCTGGGGTAGACTAGATAGTAGGTGCATCTTGTCTAGGCTAAAGCTGACAATAGGGGCATCAAGTTTAAAACTACTGAATAGAGATGGTGTTTTGTTTTAATCTGTGTTTTGTCTGAGGATAAAGAGTAAACATCGGGTTATTAGAGTGAACCTAAAATTCCTGGAGATAATGAAATCTTAAATGAGACTCAAGGAGTGGAGTACCCATGTCTTGGGGAACCATTATAAATTTTTTGGTGTCATTTTAATTTCTCATTACTCAATTGAGTTTAGTTTTATTTGTTTAAAAAACATTCAAAGATTCAAACTTCTTGATTCACCCCCCCCTCTCAAGCAGTCACAATCCATCAGTGGGCAAGTGGAGAATTCTTGCATCAGAGGTCAAAGATAGATCTTCTGATGAAGAGAGTTTTGGCATGATTCTCAAGAGAACTCAACCAGCTCTAGGCACTCTTCTTGTTATGCAACAATACTCCACCTTCTTTGAGTTGGTTAAACAAGGCTCCAAGCTGGAGTCACATCTGCAAGGAGGCTATTTTCCAGCCTTAGCAACTCTTACTTCACCCCAACCAGCAAAAGTGGAGCAATAGAGAGAGAAGAAACAAAAGAAGAATGGGGCCAAATAATCAATTTCAGTGGTAGCCCATATCCAACAAGTTTCTCCCCCACCTACAATCACCTACCATCCAGTTTAGCAATCAACGAGACAAATCCAACCCATGGTTGGGCCCTCCTATATGGCTTAGCCAATGATCCAGCAACAGCAACAAGTGGGTGCCAGGGGAGAGAGAGACCAGCACCTCAGTACATCCCCCTGGTAGAACCTCTCAGCCAGATTTTCCCCAAGGTTAGGGCATTATTGCAGCTCCTAGTGGTTAGGTTAGTACCAAACCCATTGCCTACTGGCTGGAATCCCAAGCAATATTGTGCTTTTCATAGATCTTGGGACCATAATACAGATAATTGCAGGTCACTCAGGAAGGTAGTGCAGGGCCTGGTTGATAGGAGGATCATTGATCATTTTTGTACAATCGGCAGTAGCTCCAATCCAACCTGGGCATCCTTTTCCACCTCATGGAAGGGGTCATCCTCAGGTTAACTTAATTTCAGTGCATGGGATGGTACAGCAAGCAAATGGCTCAGATCCCTCAGTGCTTGTCAGGCCAATCTCCAACCCAACTCCAGCACAAGTATTGCCAACAACACCTAGGTAACTCAATTTTTGTGATGGAGGACCAATATGACCAACCTTATTCTCCCATAGTTCTCCAAGGAGGATACTTCTCCCCAGCACCCCAACACAACAATACACCAATGGTGATTCTGCAAGTAGCACCAACTCCTGCACCCATTGTTCTCCCTACATCCCATACCCAAACCTCATCACATTTTCCTCCTCTCCAACTAAGGGGATTTTGGGCTAGGCCTAGAGCAAGGAGGCCTGATTTCATACCTAGGGCCCCTTAATCCCACCCTTGGCCTATTGCCACACAACCCCATTTCAGACCAACCTAGCCCTTAATACTCAGATACTCTCCTTACCCTAACATTATAAACCCCACACTAGTTCCTGCCCCTGTCACTACTTATGGGGGCACACCTAGTTTACCTCAACCAATCCAACAGACCCCTTTTAGGGTAGCCCATACTCCTACACCACCATCATCCAGCCAACCTGCCATCCCATTCACTCCACCAGTAGCTTTCACATCCCCAACCAATTAGCCTTCAGTCCTTAGTCAACAAGGTATAAGGACCTTGGAGCAGCTATGTGCAGGGGTGACAAGGTCGGGCAAATGAAATTTTAAGTCACCCTCATTACAATTTGTGCAAATGACTATTTTGAGAGGCAGGAGGCTGATGTGGCTCAATCAACCAATTCAAAGCTTCCATCAGTTCCATCCAGTTCATCCCCAACCACGCTAATCTCCTTAACTTTTCCATATCCCAATCAACTACCCTAATCTGAGGTCATTCTTCCACTTCTCTTTCAGTTTGATTAATCCTTCTTCCTAGTTCCTATTCCAACCTTCCCTTTGTTGTGGCAATGCTTCTTCAATAGATGGGGATACTAGGATCAACAATCCCAAGTTGCCATTGCTCGACAAGCTTCAATCTTCATCATGCCATGGAACAAGGGAAAGGAGAAGATGCTAGAAGGACCATCCACATGAGGACTGCCTAGTCCCAATGCACCAACAGTTCCAGAAGAAGCTAGGCCCACTTCACAAGAGTTAGCAGCAGTCTCCTATCCTAAGGAAGGATTAAAACTATTGTTTAGGGATGAACTATCCCTTAGTTGATGTAATTAGGGCCTTGCAATTGTGATTCTCCTTGTTGTAACTTGAACTCCTTGTTACATTCAAGTCACAGTTTGTAACTCAAACAATTTCTTGCAGATGCGCAATCTTGGCCATCTTCTTCAATGAATGTACTTCTTCATCTCCATCAGTCGTTCTGTTTAATTAGTTGCCTCATTTTGTTTAATTAACATTGCATGGCCCACATCCCTAGGCTATTAGCAGCCAATTCTCAAGAGCTAATTTTTGAATTTTCAAGTTAAAACATTTGAATACTTGCTTCTTGCTTTTAACCTTTGTATTTTGGTGAATCTCTGTCCCATTGTTCCTGTAGGAATCCCTTAATAGCCAAGCATTTGAGAATTCTATGTCTGGTAGAAAAAAAAAATTGTTGACTGAAAATTCCTAGGATGTTTGACAGAACTTCTGTTCCCCTACGAAAGTTCCTATCGACTCTAGTAGAAATTTCTTTGCACAATTAAAGTACAAAATTTTATAAACTAAGATCAATGGAAGATCCATCTTAACTTACCAAAAATTCCATTGATTATTCCTACAACAAAAAATTGAAGTCCACATCAGCGAAATATTCATCTCTTACAGATGAAATATCCGTTCAATAAAAATAATTAATTTTTAAGTGCATTGAAAAATCCATCAAAAAATGTAGGAATATCCGATGAATTAAGAAATTTTGGAATTTAGGATAAGATGCCAATGGAATATCTACCAAGATGAACCGGAATATCTACCAAGATGAACCAGAATATCCGTTGAATCTTCATCCTTTAGTGCCTCCAACTCTAAGTTCCAATGGAATATCCGGTTAATGGCATTGGAACATCCATTGTAGTAAAGTCGGCAGGAAATCATGCTTGTAATAGAATAGTGTTTTGTTATACCAATTATCTTTAACGATATAACATTTTTGATTTATAGTAAATTTCGGTTTAACGATTTTCAGATTTTGGTTTAACGATTTTCTCAATCTCCAGCATGATGATTTCAGTAAATTTCAGTTTAACGATTTTCATATTTTGGTTTAACAATTTTCTCAGTTTCCAGCATAATGATTTATAGTAGATTTTGATTTAACGATTTTCAGATTTTGGTTTAACTATTTTCTTAGTTTCTAGCATGATGATTTACAGTAAATTTCAGTATAACAATTTTCAGATTTCAGTTTAATGATTTTCTCAAATTTTTAGTATAACGATTTACAACAAATTTCGATACAACGATTTTCATATTTCGATCTAACAATATTCAGATTCCTGTTTAATGATTTTCTAATTTGCTATCTTGCAAAACTAATTACTTAGCACCATCAGGACTTACCTCCCTTAACATCTTTAAGCTAGTGTGTATGATTACTCTATTTTTGCTCATATCCCTCTTAAGTGCTACTTGAGAATTTCAGACATCTATTCATGGGGACTTTTGATTCTACCTTTTTGCTCATGTCAAAAAGGGGAGAGCTCAACATTGATATGATTTGTGTTTTGATGTACTCTATAATTTTTATTGTATGTTGAGGTAGTTTTAATATTATCAAAAAAAGGGAGATTGTTGAGTATAAAATCCTTTCTTGAGTGTGTTTTAATGATGTCCAAACATTTAGTCTTGTATGTGTGTGCATTGCATAAAGAAGAATCTAGAACCTCGGAACTTCCATCCTCCAACCTCGGAAGATCCATCGTCATATCTCGAAAGATTTGTTCGCCCTAGAAGGACTTGATGATGCATGCTAGCTGGCACCTCAAAACTTCCATCCATATCACCTCAGAACTTCCAAATGCTCATCACCACACGAAGACCAACTTGAAGACTTGCTAAATGATTTGATGAGCTTAAAGACTTCATAAAGTGACAAATTGATAAAGGACATGAAGACATGAAAGGATGAAGAATGAAAAAAAATCACAAAGGAAAAAGTTTAACAAAAGGTATGAACATTAGCTTAGGTCACACACTTAACACTTAAGCCCATACTTAAATACACTATAAACACAATAGACCTAGGTGAAATCCGAAACTTGATTCTAATATCCGATTAATTATCTGAATTTCTTTGTAAAAGCCAAAATCTGTTTCGTCATTTGATTTTCCTTCAGATTGTTCCCATGTCAAATTCAGATATCCATTTTTAGAAAAATGGTATTCTAAATTGCTGCTTTTCAAGAATTCGATTTGTTGATTTTCAATTGGATTTTTCGATTTTATTTTAGATTTTTAGCTACCTAGAAACAATATTCCGAAATCAATTTTGGTTATCCATTTTGACTCTAAAGATTTTCAAAACATCATTCAATATTCCAAATTGACTATCCAATCTAGAAAAAATATGATCGTTAGAAGAATGTTATAACAATTTGGAAATCATTATAACGATTTGATCCAATCAAACTAACCATCTATAGCCATTTAAGCATAATTAACCTATAAATACCACTATGATTAGAGCCCTAACAATCCAATCTTTACATACACAAACTGGTGCACCCTGAGGCTTTCATTGAACAAGTTTTTAGCGTCCATTGATCGTCTTTTGTGGATTTGCAAGTGTTTTTCTTGTGCTCAAGCTTCTTCTCTATTTTCACAGAAAAACACTCACACAAGCACGAATTTGTAATTAGTTTTGTGATTTCTTTTTTTGTTAGTTTGTTGAGTTTTGACCTTAAAACTCAAGTGGGTTGGTTGGTTGAAGGATTCGACCTCAAATCATTGGGTTAGTTTAAATATTCAACCTTAAACACTTGGTTGATTGAAGAATTAAACTTCAAATTCTTGAGTTGATTTAAGCATTTGACCTTGAACTCATTGATTTGGTATTCAACATTAAACACTTAGTTGAAAGATTTAACCTTAAATCCTTAGGTGTTAATTGAGGAGTGCAACCTTGAACCCATTGATTTGGTATTCAACATTAAATACCTTCTATAATTAACTCTAAATAGTGAATTAGATTTAGGCTCAAGTTTAGATAGTTTAAAGGTGGACATAGTCTATTGGTGAACCACCATAAAAATTATTGTATTCCTTCTTTTACTGTTTCAATCTTGTTTAATTGTTGCAAACGAATTTTCAATACGTTTTTTAAATATGTTATTCACCCCCCTTTAATGTACAATCTGCACTTTCAAATTGTAGCAAAATATTATATTATGGTAGTTTACAATTTTTATATGAAATTTGTTTATGCTTATAATAAATGAGAATAATATGCTCAAGTTCTTTAGGATGAAATAACTTAACCTAATATATAGCTTTTAAGTTCCACTAGATATATATGTTATTCACGATATGAAGGAAGTATTACAACTCAAAAGTCATGTTACCAACTACAAATTTTTTGTTGGTAAAATCTTTATCTAAATTAGCCAAAATTTATTCATTTGTTTCAAGATTTTATATTACTTGAATGAGTATGACGTCAATCATTGAACACAAATACGTAGTAAGGCGCATCATTCCTCGATTTAGTAGAATTACGTGTCATTTTCTTTTAAAAAGCAAACTATGCATTTGTTTGTCTCAACTTCAAGAAATTTAGTTTCACCTCTACATTATTATTATTGTACAAATTTTTATATACAAACTTTCATTACATAATATACTATGTAACTCTAATACCATTTATTTCACTACTCTTAATTAACTCTTACTTTTCATAATTATTGGAGTTGACTCTACATTAGGTAAAGTCAAAAATAAATGTACCTTAAAATTATCTGTAGTATGTTTTCTTCCTTATAATTTTATTCACAAAACAAATCCAATAGATTTACTTAAAAAGCTTTTGATGAATCAGAAGAAATTGAAGTTACTAATCTATTAAAATCTCCTCAAAATATAGGAGAGGAAAAAATATATAATATTGTAAAAGTAAAAAGAAGAAAATAGCAAATAAAACAAATAAAACAATTATGATATCTATGCAAAAGATGATCGATATTTGCTATTTATTTTCAATACTTGTATTTGAGCCCTATGCACTTGCATTAATACTTATGAAATTTTATTTTAATGTTTGTATTTCATTATACTCAATAAGTAATGTATGATAAATTCTTTTACTTTTCTTTAGATTTTCAAATATACACATAGAGTTGTCAATCGTGCCGTGCCGACTTAGTACAGCCCACACCATCAATGAGTCAACCCAAGCACGGCTCGTAGCACAAAAAAACACTATTCGTACTAATCAATGGCACGATTTTGACTGGCACGATTTTTAAATTAATTTATTATTTAATTAACATTCTTCCTGGGACCCAGCACTGTGACCCGACGACCGACCCAATTACCCGACGGCCTGTCTTCCCCATAGGCCATACGACCCGATGACCCGTGCCCCCCATCCCACGCACGCGACCGTTCACCTTGCCAACCACACGACCCGGCTGCTGGCCCAATCACCTGACGGCCCGTCCCCCCCGCCGGTCACGCAACCCATTCACCCCCTCCCGTGCACACGACCATTCACCCCACCAACCTCACAACCTGACTGCCGGCCCAATGACCCAATGGCCCATCCCCCCCGCCGACCACACGACCCGTTCACCCCCTCCCGTGCACACGACCGTTCACCCCACCAACTGCACGACCCGACAGTCCATCCCCCCCACCAGCCACACAACCCAGCGATCCGTCCCCCCCACCAACCACACAACCTGTTCACCCCCCTCCCGCATATGCGATCGTTCACCCACCGGCCGCACGACCTAGTAGCCCATCCCCCCCGCCAGCCACACGACTCGTTCACCCCCTCGCACGCACACGATTGTTCACTCCACCGACCACACGACCTGGCAACCGGTCCCCCCACCCCTCCCACGACCTAATTGCCAATCCAAAAGACACTTTTAGTCATAGTCTCATGCTGGACTGAATCGTACCTATTTCGTGCTGGAATTCATACCGTATCGACACGGCACAAACGACCGTGGGGTCCGGCCCAAGTACAAATACTCAAATTTCAAATTCCTTTAAATTCCTGAACAAACACAAGCATCAAAAATGTGATTAATAGAAAAATCTTTTCCTTTGTATTTCTCATGAATTATTTTTAACTCTTAACTTTCCTCTTTTACTTTTCAAGCAAACAACCAGACACTTGAATTTGAATAAACATACTACCACAAGTTCAATCAAACCATGGAACAAAATGATTTTGCGCAGCTGGATAAGTGGATATCACACTCTCAAGTGAGAAGATGTATGTAATAATTTGGAGCTTTCTCACTCCTTCCATAGCAAAAGTAGGCGTTGGCTATTGATGAGCACACAACCACTAGCCACATACACATTTTCCATCACAGATTGTTCAGTTCCATTAGAAAAATAAATTTTATGTATTGTTTAACAAGATTTTTGTTTAAAGTGCGCCCCAGCAATTTTCACCACTTCATGTTGCTTAATCAAGAATTGGGTTATATAAACCCAAATCATTAAAGCTTAAACTTTGGTTCTCTTCCATTTTGGCAACAGGTCTATCTCATACCAGTTCTCGTTTGATAACATACCAAATTGCCATCAACCTGACAAGCAGACTTACCTTCCAAAAACACATTCTGAACTTCAATTCTTACAAATCCAGCAACTTGCAACATAAATGGAGTAATTCATAATATATAGTAAACAGGTATAAGGTTGTTGGTCAGCATATATTGTAGTCTTGAACTTACAACTTTTAGAATGGAATATTTACAAGATGACCACGAAGGGATCAAAACTTATTATTGTATCTTCGCTTCTATTGATGCCATATAGTACATGTACAGTACATTTATTCCACACACTCGCCAGTGATAATTAATTAAAAAATATCTTATATCTTATGCATGGTTATAACCCCACAATTTAGTTTGCAAACCCTTGTTTTAATACTTCATGTGAAATGCCAACTCATGCACGTTTCAGAATAGGGATTGCTATCATTCAGTGGATAACTTCGTTGCAGATCTTGTTGAAAACCTTTCTGAGAATTGCAACTTAGTACACACATCTAACTGTTTCTGTGGTTCTATACAAAATTGCCATCAGATACATCGGCGGCAGCATGAATCTTTGTAGCAGATTCCTTCTCAAGAGAAAAACTAGGCTTTCTTGGTGGTCGGATACTGTTAAGTGAGGCCCTTGGTAATTTATACCCATGGGACAATGGACCAGATGCTACGTAAGTGGTGTTTTTCATGCCATTCTGCTGACCATTCTTTGACTGGGTTTTTAGCCGTGGAGGCAATATTGATTTCTCACGTTGAAGATTATATTTTTGTACATCTGATCCTTCACTTGTTCTTTCTACAGATTCGACTGGGGTGAGTTTTCCATCAACTTGGTTAGTAAAAACAAAGCTGACCTGAAAAAGCAAGGCATTAGCTACAACTTTCATCTTAGGGCTTTGAGAATCTACATCAACTTTAACCATTGCAAGTGCTAGTTCACAACATTCAAAGTCAAAATAGGAAATCAATGTCCGTTTTGGTCAACCAATTGATAATGGAGTAGCAATACGTATAGCTTGGCCAAGGAGACTGATCACCCAATTGACCAGGCAATTAGACTAGCAACTATCAACCTCATTAACTAGATGAGCAGTGGAGCTACCTATTAAAACATTTAGTGAATGGTGAGACTATTTATCTAATCATTGGCAAACCATCATGAATTGTTGCATTTTTATCAAAAAAATTACAAGTTTCGGAAACAAAAAAAGAAACAAGGTATATGCAGAAAATATACCTCATTACCAGCCGAAGCTTGCATAATTGTATCAGGCACTGAACTAGCAAAATAATGATGCCCCCAATTTCTTAAATCCTCTTCAAGAGGAGTTCCAACCTGGAAAATGGCAATGCTAAAAGAATTGTTGGGCAACCACAACCACATCATCTTCTCTCATAAAATAAAATAACACAGATACCTGCATCTCTGAGCTTTTCAATTTGTGCAAACATCCAGAAATTTCAGCAAATCTGCCTATATCATCTACTACGCCAGCTAGTTTTTTTCCACCTGGCAACACATGACAATCGATTTTCTCCATTACATTTGTCTGAAGTGAGAATATGTTTTGTTCACAGCGGTTGCAATTCATTCTATCATGAATCTCTGAGCTGTAATTGGAAGTGTAGGATGATATCAGTAACTGAGATGTGAATATAACATGTATTCAAGTGGTACATAAATAAGAAAACAGGTAGCAACACAGACTAAAGCATGCAACACATAGGAACCCTTGAGAATTTCCAACTATTCATATCTGCATGCAATATGCTACTGTACTGCATCCTTACCTTACATTTTCATGTAGTGTGAAAAGATCACGTAAGACTTCTGCTGAAAGAAAGTTCCCCTGCATTGAAAACATCGCTGGATATTATGAGAAGTTATTAATTATTGAATTTTGTGAAATTGAATTACTGCATTAAACATAAGTTCTGTTATAGCAATTATTGAAATATAGGTTATTTAATATTATTCAAGATTGCATTGGGTTTTTGTGATTAGATCTCAAATTATGTCATGAGAAATGAACTTATCATGATATTTCTCTTGATGGATTTGATTTATCTTAATGTTATTCTTAATATGATTTGAGATAACATTGAGAAAATTTGAGAGCTGTTGGAATGAGACTTGGTAAGATTAACCTCATTAAGAAGACTTTCAAAAGAAAGAGTTGTTGCAAAAATCTTGTAAATTAGGAAATAAAAAATAACAAAGTGCAGGAAGAAAACTGAACATCTGTTTAAACCTCTGAAGAAACATGTACTTGGATAGAGTTTTTGTCAGACATCTGTCTAAATGTCCGTTGATGATGAACAAAGGACCAGAAATTTTCTTATATTTCAACCCAAACGTCCAAAAGAAATAAAGACATTGATTGAGCTTTCAGCTCTGTTCAAATGTTTGATACTGATGGAAATGATCAAGATGCATATTGGCAGACATTCAGACAAACATCTGATGCCCAAGTCCTCAAGTTATTGATCATTAAAGACTTTCCCAGTTTAGTCAAATTGTGCAAATCTCTATATAATGCCATTGCGGTTGTTCTTTTAGTGACTTTCCATACTTTTACTTTCACGTCTCTCTTAACTCATTGAGTTCTAATTTTCCACTCAAAGGCTTGTGGTTCATTCCTCTCTCCCACTCTCATTTGATGATGATGTATGGAGATTAGATGTTGAGAAGGGACCAAATCAATATAATTGTTCTGATCTTGTGGTTTTCTCTTGTTCTAGTTGTGAATGTTTTAATATACTTCATTGTTTGATCAGTAGATTTCTATGTACTGTGGTATTTCAATCCTTCAGCTCCAATATCACAGTTCATAAAAAAAGTAAAAATATTGAGAATTAAATGTCAAGAGGAGGTATAGGATAATAAAGCACACCAGCTCTATATAAGCATCTAATGGGATTCAGGGACCGCAATAAGGACCTGTAGAGATGGAGCTCCTATCTGTTCTTGCTGAATTACCTTCTGCAGCCCTTCCTTTGACATTTGACGTTGGTATACCTGCAAAGTCATTAAGCTAGTTTTCTAAAGAGTTGGAAACAAAGCAAGTAGATCATCTGCAACACTTACAAGCAATACATTTATTCCAAACGAAAATCATATGGGCATTAGTGTTTAGAAAACAAACCTTTTCTTCAATTGTCCCAGTGCTTAAAAACCTGTAAATGTATACTCTCTTCCTCTGCCCATCTCTCCAGACTCTTGCAGCAGCCTTTTAAAGTCAGGATACATACATATCATAAATGTAGACAAGTCAAAAAATTACTAGACGATTACATGTACATATTACATGATGTCACCTGTTTGTCATTTGCAGGGTTCCAATCAGGATCAAACAGTACTAGACGATTACCACCTACCAAATTGAGCCCACAACCTCCAGCCTTGCTGCTCAGAAGAAATACAAACACATCCTACAAAAGATAATAAATTCAAATTATGAAAAATAAATAAATTTTCTCAAGATAAAATAAAAGAAATGCATACCATATTGCTGTCATTAAAACGGTTGACTAACTTTTGCCTTTTACCAATTGACGTAGTTCCATCAAGACGCAAATATGGATATCGTCTTTCCCGACACAATTGGGCAAAAAGATCTAACGTCTGATAGTAAAAATAATATTAATTAATTCTCAAAAAAATAGAATTCACAGCCAAGCAAAACCCTCTAAAAATGAAATTTGCATGATGCATGACCAAAAATTTTGGAACATAAGGTTTTGATGAAAAATGTCTAAATACAACATGACACATTCAACAGTTGACCAACTCCAGTAAAATGCTATTTACGTATCTAAATCCTTTGAAATGGTTGGAGAACTAGGGAATATCATGCATCAACACACCAAACTATCAAAATAATTCCTTTACACAAGATTTTCACTTGCTTAATTTACCTGTGTGTAATTTGACACAAGAACAATTCTGTCATCAGTTTTTTGCCGAAGCTGGGACAATAATCTTGCTAACACATGCATTTTCCCAGACAATTCTACCCAAAGACCATCACCACCATTCCATGCACCAGATCTACCAGAAACACAAATGTTGGGTAAGAGAACATATGTTATGTAAGAAACTATAAATGGAGAAAACAAAACAAAATACCTCCCTGAGAAAAGCTCTTGTGGGAAAAAGCGCAAGCATTCCTCAAACCCTGAAGTTGCTGGACTTCCACTTTTGATTGTGTCATATATAAGCTGTTACATTAAAAACAACTCACACTTAATAATAATGGAATAAATATTATATGTAACCTTGAAAAATTTGAGTAGGCTTGGTGATCAGTAGCCAGCCCCCCTTCAAGGCAATCCTAACTTGACATGAAAGAAATTAGGATGTGTTTGGTGGAACTACCAGATGACTATTAACTAAGGACTTACATTAGTGAAGCTTGCACAAGTGGTTGGATGTTTAATTCTCACCACACTCACAAGCAATGAGTAAACTATTAAAGAGAACAAGAGAATTGGACAAACAATAATTTGCTATTGAATGAATGAACATGACGAGATTAGGAGGAATCTTACAACTCAATTGGACTTTAGGACTTGCCAACCCCCTAGCAGTTGGCTTCTATTTATAGTACATGGGTCAACACAAGTTGAATCTCGTACTTCCCATGGAATCTAGGCACGTAGGGCCACAATTATCCCACGCTATTACACAATCTAAGGTTATATGCCCCCTCTAAAAACAGTAATCCACATAGGGAACATTTCAGCCACACATCTAAAGCTTGCCAAATACCCATGTGTTGTCTAGTGAATCTCCACAATGCGACATCCTTTCATGATAGAATAAGTCTTGTGATATTCCTCACATTCTAAACTTTCTAACAAATTATACTTTCTAACAAATATGAATCACTTAGGCGTATGAATCACTCAGGTGTATTTCCACCAATATGATCCGCAATCCTTAAAACATTTCATTTTTTTAAGGACCAAACTTCAATACAATACCAATATTTGAAACCTTAGGTATACCATGTTTGGTATTCTACATCTCTTCCTTTTATCTTTTTTATCACATTTCCATAATCTAGTTTGCCCCCTTCAACTATGAATCACTTAGGTGTATTTAAATTAAGGGAATCTTGTACTAATATTTCACTTACCTTTTCGAAATAAAATTATGGAATAAAAAATTATGTTCTGACAAAACCTTGAAATAAAGGTGGTATTTCCATAACTTAAGCTTCTACCACAAAAACAACAATAATAAGCGACACCAAAATTTCAAAGTGATAGTTCCAAAAAAACATGTATTTCGATAATTTGTAAAGGTATGGAACACATTAAAAATTAAAGTTTATTGAAAATTTTACTTCAGCCTAGTAGATTAGGAGTTTGGAAAATTTTCAATTGTCCAACTTCTAAAGGCACATATTGTGTTCAAAAACCAGTAAAAACATGCTAAGCATGCATGCACATTTTAGAGAAGAAAATTTAACAAAAAAACTATATTTAGAATTCAAAATGGGGTATAAATGCAAGGAGGAGGATGTACATATTAATCAATTGGTCAAAGTCTATTATTTCCTTTGGTTGAAAAGGAAAATCTAAGAAAATTTGTGGACAAACATGTACCTGTTTGAATGTGCTTTCATACTGTAAGAAGGCCAAAAATACACAAGTGAAATGACATGCATCTGATTCAAAATTGGTTTGTTTCTATAAGCATGAAACTTCCCAATTTCTCTCATGTTCATGGCTAATCCTATTGAGAAAAAGGAAAAAGCTACTAATGGAATCTAGAGAACATGTAATGTGCAAATATATGAATGCTACATAGGGCTAGCAATTTAGCATGAACCAAAAAGACAGCAAAAATAATAAAATACCAAGCAAAAAATTTGATAATTGGAACTCAAGTTTGCTGATATTGCTTTGTGGGACCCATTGAGAGAGGAAAAGATGATGTTCTCTTGATGGAAAATTAGGGTTACAAGCTTATAACATGGGACATATATGGATACCCATTTAAATGGATATTTGTTTACCCATTATAACAATATATGACTAAAAGCCTCAATGTCTAACACTCACCCTCAAGCTAGAGCACACATCAATCATGCCCAACTTGTTACATAAATTTTCAAGCACCCATACACCCAAACCTTTGGTAAGAATATCTACAAGCTGGTTTTAAGATTGTGTGTAGGGAGTAGATGTAACACCCTTAATCACATTGTCTCTGATAAAGTGACAATCAACCTTAATATGTTTTATTCTTTCATGAAATGTAAAATAACTTGCAATGTGAATAACTACTTGATTATTACACTATATAGTCATAGCCATGCTCACAACAAATCCCAACTCTCCCATACAAAAGATTTTAACTACATTATTGTTAGGATATACCCCTTGTGTACTATGTAAACATGTATTGTATTTTGATGATGTCAAAAAGGAAGTGAATATGTAAAGATTATAAATTATTTATAGGTTGATAAGGGAAGTCTTGAAGACCCGAAGTAAAGAAGCAACAATTGTGAAGACTCAAAGAAGACATGATAAATTTAAGGGAAGAATATAAAGGCTTGAAAGATATAAAGCTATACAAAGCAAAAGCTCAAGTCAAGAAGAAAACTGAATGACACATGTGTTGACACGATGCTCCTGTATCAATCAATTTTAAGTCCATAATCCTTAATTGGCTCTTAATTAATCCATATTTAAAAATATTTGGCTTTCATCTCTTATTTTTATTAATTGGTCTGTAAATCACTTAATTTATCCTTGCTTGTTCAATCATTTAAGCCACTAGATTTAAAACCTTAATCTTCAATTAATCAAGTAATTAATTAATCCTTAAAATCACTTAGTAAATCATATTAAAATTCTTAATCAATCAATTAATTACTTGAATTAAATATTTAATCACTTAGTTAATTAATCATGAGATTACTTAATTTAAATCCTGCATTTTCAATTTTTAAGTTAAGTTGAACTCAATTGACTAGTCAAACTGAGTCTAATTAGTTAGTCAAATCAAATTAGCTAGAACCTCTATTTGAGCCCAGGTTACACCCTGGGCCGAGCCACCTCCGCACTTGGATTGCACCTAGGCTCGCCCTCCCATGTGCACAAGTCGAACTCCCACTCCTCTACCCAAGCTAGCCACCCACACCACATGGGCCCTGTGTCTCCTATGTCTCTACTCTGCCACACCCGTTTGCACTAGAATGATTCAAAAATTCCAAGCTAGCATTTTTCTTTGACAAGTAACCTACAAAGTTTGTATTTAAAATTTATTTCGTCACTTTTCATCAAGTGTGTTAAAAGATATTGATTTTCAAAAAATAAATGGTTATATCAATTAGCCACAAAATGAACTGCCTGCACACATTTCCCCTTTACTATGCTGCATCTAATATGCTCCCTGGAAATTTATCATGACATTTCTAGTCGAAGTGCACTTCTTAATCTTGGATTTGAGTTTTATTTCAAAGTATTCCTACATGTATGAATTAGGTTATAATTTTCTAAAGCTAATATAAATTTCTGCTTAACCATGCATGAGGCTGTTGGCACCCTCTCACCTTTTAACATGTCATAATTTACTGTGTTCATGAAACTTATCTATGAAACTTTCTTTAGGAAATAGACTCATCCCTCTTGCATTCAAGCTTTGTTTCATGATTTTTCTTCATGTATAACCCAAGTTATGAATTTTCGAAATAATGACATGTATCTGTTTAACTGCACGCAAAACTGTCTGCCATGTTTTTCTTCATGACGTAAATAGAAGTGCATGTTAACCCTTAAAAATCCGGGTGATATTTTTCATGGGAAGTAAACTTCCTGACCTTTAAAACAAGCATTATCTCACCGTCATCCATTGAGTAGGTTTAAATTTATGATTTTTCGACAATGCATGAGCCCACTGCATGACATGAACGACCAAGTGCATGCTGCAAGTCATGTATATGTTAAACTGCAATTCACCTAATGTCCTGAGCATTTATTTAGCATTATATCTAGAAACGAGATTCACTGAGCTTTCCAATGGCTTTAACTTCGTGATAAAACTCCCAGTAGATTAAAAAATGTACTTTTTTGAAGTTGATATAGTTCACTGTCCCGTTTATACGCAAACTGCCTGTAACCGTCACCTTGTTAATTAAACTGCAATCAAATCCATAGCATGCATATTTATTTGACATTTTTCACGGAACATAAACTTCTTTAGCTTTCATATGAATATTATTTCATGATTTTTTATGCAGTAGATTAAAAGATATGATTTTATAAACTTATGTGAAATCTCTCTCCTGCATGCATGAAATTTGTCTGCAAGTGTTTTTCTTTAACACATAGCTGCGATCAGTTTAATAGCCTGCATATTTATCTGATATTTTTCTATTAACCAGACTCAATTAACTTTCAAATGACTGTAACATCATAACTTTTCACAAAGTAAATTAAAAGATACATGTTTTCAAAGTTTTTTGTTTATTTATTTTCTGCTTTAATTGTTTTCAATTTCTTATATGTGTTTATTTCCTTTATTCTTTTTGCTTAATTGAATTTAGGGGGTCATAACTTAGATTTTGCTACAGGAGATGCCAACTAATTTCATAATTCATGATTGAAAATGACATAATTCATCATAATTACATTATATAATTATGATTTAAATGCATATAGTTGAAATTAGTGGAAGATGTGTTGTGTTATTATTGACCTCTCATATTTGAATGCAATCAAAATGCTAACTCAAATTTTCGGAACATCCTTTTAGGAAAATCCTTTAAAATTGTTCTCTGATACTTTTTATTAGCATTGCACTTATTTTTCATCAGCATCGCATTTTATTTCATTGGTCATGCATCTTTCACTATAAATGCACTTTGTTATGAAAATCATTTAAAATCGTTTGCTGATGCTTCTTATCAGCATCACGTTTCCTTCATCATAGATTTTTCATTATAAATGCACCTTTTACAAAAATCCTTTAAAATCGTTCACTGATGCTTCTTATCAACATCACATTTATTTTTCATTACCATTGCATTTTCTTTCATCGGTCATGCATTTTTCAATGTAAATGCACCTTTTTATGTAAATCTTTTAAAATCATTTGTTGATGCTTCTTATTAATATTGCATTTATTTTTCATTAGCATCGTATTTTCTTTCATCAATTATGCATTTTTTACTGTAAATGTGTTGACCCCCCACATTTGAATGATTAATCACATTTCTCAAACCAAGTTACCACATTTTCACACTAGGTAACCACGTTCTTAAACTAGGTTACCATGTTTTCACACCAAGTGACCATGTTCTAAAACCAAGTTACCATGTTCTCAAACTAGGTTACCACATCTTAGAACCAGCAAACCCGACCGAAACATAACTAAGCATCACATTCTAAGTATTGTCTCATCCTACATTTAAAAAATCGGATATCCATTTTCCCAAAAATGGAATTCCGATTTTTACAGTATTAGCTTTTGATCTTGTCCAATGTATTTTGGAATGTCATTTCTTGCAAATGAAATTCTGTTCCTGGACTAAAAGATAAGGTGTCAGAATCTCCAAAATTACCTTAGTGTAATTTTTTGAAATATCCAAAATATTTCAATACAATTTTTCTTAATCTCTGAAATTACCTTAGTATAATTTTTACAAAATATCCGAAATATTTCAGTATTAGATTTCAGAATATCCAAAATTATATCTCAACTCTAATAGATCATCCTCTTATCGATATGTTATTTAATGAATCTTTTAAATAACTTCAATAGAGAATTTAGACAATCAAGATTTCGAGTGTTTGGTAAATCCTTCAAACATCCTCACCAAGTCATTTCAAATCCAACTTGCATTAAGACTACAACACTTGGTGAATCCTTCAAGCAACTCCCATCAGGCCATTTTATTCACAATATTTCAATACAATATTTTGGAATTTCCAAAATTACCTTAGTGTAATTTTTTGGAATATCCGAAATATTTCAGTACAATTTTTAGGAATCTCCGAAATTACCTTAGTGTAATTTTTCAGAATATCAGAAATATTTCAATATAAAATTTTGGAATATCCAAAATTATTTCAATATACTTCACCCTATTAGTTAAGTGATATTTTGCAATGTTCAGCTATGCAGCCGACATCTCTGAAATTGTCTCAGTATTTCATTGAATTAGCTAAGTGATATTTTGGAATGTCCAGCTATGTAGCCAGCATCTCCAAAATTATTTTACTATTTTAGTGAATTAACCCCTTGGTATTTCGGAATTTCCTACGATATAGTCAAATTTTCCGAAATATTCTGAAATGGTGCAACTTGTTTCTGTTTCTCCTTGCGAGATAGCATACAAAATGGTCCTTACATCTAGATCTGTCCCTCTGATTGGCTATGACCAGTACAAGGAAGGCACGAAGACCAAGATAACAACCTCCTCATCTATTTTAGAGGCACATTACACCAAAGGCTTTCTCAAAAGCAGTTAGGGTAACCACTATAAAAATCATTAATATCCATCAAGAACAAAAACCTAGAACGAGCACAACACTTGCACTGTCATTGCACCAGCTGAGCTTCCACCAGGTAAGACTCCTAACCCTAGCTCAAATGGAGGGGAGGGAGAGTCATCTCTCCCCGATGTACATATGTACATGATTCATTATGCATTGCATTAGCAAAGCACAACATTACAAGCAGCAAGTTATGCTACTTGCTCTTCTTCTTCATGGTTCCATCAACCATGCAAACTTGTGTTTACTACATTTTATCAAATACATTTTCTCTTATGTGCATGAATCCTTGTGTAAGAAACCATATCAGTTGGCTCATGCATGCATCCTTGCATGAGCATTTTTCAATTATTTTTTATTATTGCATTGCATGAATCCTTGTAGTAAGCAGGTTAGTCTTTTTTACAATTTCTTAACGTAACTTTTCTATTGATTTTTAGGGTTTCAAGCATGAATCCTTGCTCAACCCTTAACAAATCATATCACCTAGCTACATCAGTGCATTTAACATGTAGTTTCATTATGTGGCTAGGTAAAATCAACCTTTATTATTCAAATCATCTGCATCTCGTGAATACCATCAGCAATAGAGAAGTCAACATTGTCTAGGTTGGCTGAGAGTGCTTAACATCTTTCCTACCAGTACCAAAAAACTTTTACTCCATTTTTCTATACGTAGACCACAAAATCAATTTTATTTTCTAGAGATTTATCATCTCTATTTTGTGTTAAAGAGGAGGCCCTCTTTAACACTTGGTTTTGAAGAAAAACAAGGTGACAATTCCATTTTACTTTCTCTGCCCCAAGTTCCACTCTATAACCCTAGGATCCCTCATTTCCGCAAGGTTACAATTATACTAGCAAAGAGTACACTTCTTTATATAAAGGTTACAAGACTCATGAAAACAACACTAATCAGTGTAATACTAAACTTACTTACATTAGAAATCCTAATACTTAAACTCTAACACTCTCTCTTAAGTTGAAGCATTCAACTTACAATAAACTCATACATAAAAATAAACAAAGAAGTTACATGATAGACAGAAATTTTAATAATAGTATTGTGTAAGTAAAATACATAAAGACTTACATATGCTTCTACAAATACAAATTTTATCAATCATCTAATAAAAGAGATTTGATGTAAATTGCTAATAAGAGATATTCCACAAATCTCAAATTAGTGTAGATTTTAAAAGTAAGATATTCCACAAACTTCAAAGTAATGTGAATTTTTAAATGTAAGGTATTCATAAACTGCAAGAGAGAAAATATTAGATGATAGATAATAGAATATTAAATATTTTTCTATCTTTTTTTTCTCATTTTCATAATTTTTATTTTCTTTTTTACCTTTTTTTAATATAATTTTCTTTTTTCTCTCTCCCTTTTTGTTCTTCTCTTCCTCCCCCTTTCTTTGCACATACTCCAAGACACCTTCTCTTCTCTCCTTTCTTTTCCTTTTTCTACTTCTTCTTCTTCTTTCCTCCCCCTTTCTTCTCCTTTTTTTTCTCTTTTGTCCTCATCTTTGCTTCTTCCTCCCCCTTTCCTCATTTACAACCCTAACAACGACAACAATGGGATGATAGGCAAGAGATTGTAAGAACCAACGAAAGAAAGCCACAGAAGAGTCAACAGCAAGAGAGAAGTCAATAGAGATAACAAATCAAGAGAGATCCACAGAAGATCGACACTGGAAAGCACCAAAAGAGGGGCATCAGGTGGAGTCGTCGCAGCATCTGGTGAGAGGAATCACTAAAGAAAGGAACCGTGGGAGAGAGGGCTATAGGAGAAGCTATGGAGTGGTAGGGAGGGGTGTTGGGAAAATACCTCGCGACCACGTTACGATCGCCTGACGCTCCTCAACTCGTATGCGTCCCAACAACGCGAGTCTCCTCGAATTGCTCACTGGCAAGAACACTCAAACTCTCTCTCACAGTAATCATCGTGGTGGATGAAAAAAGAAAGGTAGAACAAGAAAGGAAGAAGGAAGTGACACAAGGATATACGTGATTCAATAAACTACCTAGTCCACAAGGTGCTAGTGCTTCCTTGATTTTTGTACCACCAACAGGCTTTCTCACGAAACAAATCACTCCACAGACTCTCCTACACTTGTGCCGTCACTCTTCACCTTCTTCTCTAGCTTCACACAATACACAACACATTACAACCCTTTAAATAGGGTACACGAGAGAAACTCTAACCACAACGTACGAGGGGATCCTCGAACTTATCTCTTGCCAACAACCGCAAGGACACACTCGACTGCTGGGACCTGCAGCCACCTGCAACCCATCTCTGGCCACACCTATCCTTCAGGCAATTGCCGCTGGAGCGACTCGGTCGTCGACCCTCCTGGACTGGTTGTCGCCTAACTAGTCGGGTCAAGCTACCACTCTATCAATCTTTGGCTCCCGCCCTCTCGTAGCTATACACCAGTCCGTAGACTTATCTCTGTATACTTACAGTCATAAACTTAAGCTATAGACTTAAGATCATAAAGTTAAGGTCCTACACTCACGCTCCTGATCCTCTGCACAACCTGAATCCCTGATACGTGACTACCACCCTGTGAACCTAGTTCCCGATTGCTCCCTGGTAGAAGTCCAACTTTACTCTACAACCTCGACACTTCGGCACCTAGTTCCTACTACGCGACTGCCAGCTCGTGGACCCGACTCCCACCTGCTTTCTGTCAGAAGACCGTATCCACACCCAGCAGCCTCAACAATCTCCCACTTGGAAACTATCTTCCAGGTAAACGCCCAGCTTCTTGTAGCCCTTACTAAGGGTTCCGCAACCAGCACCCATCTCCATGCTTCAAGTTCCTTGGAGACCGATGAGACTCATGCAGAGTCTCAACTTCTTCACCATCACCACCTTGGTAAGCATGTCCGCAGCATTCTCTGCTCCCTTCACTTTTTGGAGATTTAAGCTTCCCTCTTTGATCTGTTCACGGATGAAATGATACATCATCCGTATATACTTGGATCTCGAGTGAAACTTCGAGTTTTCCACCAGGTAGATGGCAAACTGGCTGTTGCAGTATAGCACACTGCGATCCTGCCGATAGCCAAGTTCAGCTAGCAAGTTCTCTAGCCAAATCCTCTCCTTCGCCAATTCTACAACAGCCACATCTAGATCTCTAGCTCACAACTGTACCTCCTATGGTATACACGTACCCTAAGGTGCTCCGGAACTTATCAATGTCTCCTCCCAAATTCAAGTCGCAAAAACTCGTCAACTCCACTAACCCCCTCTGGTAACACAGATTGCATCCGGATGTCTCCCGCAGATACCGCAGTATCCACTTCACGGCGTGCCAATGCTCAACACCCAGATTGCTTATGAACTTGCTTACTGTCCCGATGACATGTGCGATGTTTGGCTGGGTGTAAGTCATGGCATACATGAGACTGCCCACGGCAGCTGCATATGGAATCTAGGTCATCTCCTCCCAATCCCACTCCATGCCCAATGATTGCATCTTCAACAACTTGAAGTGGGCTCCCAAAACAAGATTCATCTTCCTCTCGTCTAATATGTTGAATCTTCTAAGTACTTTCTCCAAGTACTTCTGGTTCAACCTAAACGTGTCAATCTTCCTGTCTCAGATGATCTGCAACTCGAGAATCTACCAAGCCTCACCCATGTCCTTCATATCGAACTTCCGACTGAGCTACCCTTTCAGCTTCCAGATCTCCTCCATGCTTGAGCTCATAATCAACATGTCATCTACGTAGATTAATAGAATGACATAGCACTCATTCATCCTCTTGATGTAGCAGCAATAGTCTACATTATATCTATTGAAGCCCACGGTACAAATGAAACTATCAAATTTCTTGTACCACTGTCTAGGAGCCTGCTTCAACCCATACAGACTCTTTTACAACCGGCAAACCAGTCTGGCTCCCCTACCGACTGCTATGTACCCATCTGGCTACCGCATGTAGATCTTTTCATCCAGATCTCCATGAAGAAACACCATCTTCACATCCATTTGTTCGAAAAACAAATCTTCGACAGCCGCTATGCTCAAAACAATTCTCACCGTGGTCATCTTGACTACTGGTGAAAACACTTCCATCTAAACAGTTGATGTCTTGAACCTGTTGAAAAACCTTGACGACAAGTCTGGCCTTATATTTCCTGCTGTCATCTGACTGTTCTTTCAATCTGAACACTCACTGCCAAGAGTCTTCTTCCCTTCAAGTAACAAAGTCATCTACCATGTTTCGTTTTTTTCTAGGAATCTCATCTCTTCCCTCATGGCTAACTCCCACTAATCCGCATCTTCCGCCTCAATCGCCTTAAGGTAACTCCTCAGCTCACCGTCATCTGTCAATAGCAAGTAATTGAAAAATAGTGTGTACCTATCCAGAGCCCTAAAAACTCTCGTTGATCTTCTGGGTTCAAGTATTGTCGTCTGGCTCTCTTGCTCCAACTGCCGCTCCTCTTTAGTCGGTCACCAAGTGACACGACCTGGCAACCCCTTGGCTGATTCTGCACCTGAGCCTTCAGCAGACCCTCCATTAGCATCCTGGATATGCTCGGTCTGATTTTTAGGAATCCAGTTGTCCTCTACCGGCTCCCTGTCCTACTCGTTCGGGACCTATGAGGGTCTCCCGCTTGCTTCAACTTGCAATCGACTCTGGAATTTCGGTTGCCACCATTCTTCAACTGGTTGCCGGTTGGCGCTACCCAACTGCCACTCAGCTAACACTTCGTTCCTATGTTTGTATAAGTGCTTCTCTTCAAAAAATGACGTTTTTCGCATAGACCACCTTCTTGGTTTTGTTTTGTTGTCCCAGAGCCAGTAGCCAAGATACTCCTATCTGTACCCAGTGAAGTAGCACTTCCTTGATTTCAGGTCCAATTTATCCCTCTTGTCTTCACTGACATATTGGTAGGATAAACTATCGAAAATCCGTAAGTGAGACAAGCTAACCTCCTTCTCACTCCACAACTCTTCCGGGATCCGAAAGTTGATCGGGACTGATGGCCCCCAGTTTATCAGGTAAGTCGCCATACTAATGACTTCCGCCCAAAACGTCTTCGAAAACCTGACATGCAATTTCATGCATTGGGCCCTATCGTTCAACGTCCGGTTCATCCACTTGACAACCTCATTCTGCTACAGGATTCCAAGTACCGTCCGAACTCTCCTAACTCATTTCTCGCAGAAGTTGATGAATTCACTCCTGCATCTTCATATTGAAGAGTCTGCGCATAAGAAACACCTTATTAGACATTGTCAACTTCTCGTAGGTGTTAAACAAGGCCCTTATGACTCCAATTGTTGTCATCTCTTTGACAATGTTGAACAATGTGTTCATTGCCAACGACAACCGAATTAGCTTCAAAGTTTTTCCATCTAAAAGCTTTCATTGCTCCTGCTTCATCTTCTCTGACTTCCTTCCTAACAATGATTGATGGAAATCTCTTTAGTACAGACCGTCCTCCATCTGCATCTTCAAAAAATCAAAATTTTTCTCATCGAACTTGGCTATGCTTAGCTTCCATTCTTCTGTCATCACGTACTTCTTCTAGGTACCGGGTGAATCTATCCTACTGCTACTTATCTACAGTCAGCTACCGCTTCTCCAACCGGATGTCGTCTACTCCTGATGACCACCTGCTTCTAACGACACTCTCCTTCAAATGTTACTCTATTCAACCAGCTGCTGACTTGATCTACTCGATAGCCGACTTCTCCTTCAATGACTACGTTCCTGTTACGTGTTTTCCAACAACGCTCTCACTCGATTTAGAAGCTCTGATACCAATTGTTGGGAAAATACATCACGATCGTCTGACACTCTTCAACCCGTATGCGTCCCAATAACGCGCGTCTCATCGAATTGCTCACTGGCAAGAACACTCAAACTCTCTCTCACAATAATCGTCGTGGTGGATGAAAACAGAAAGGTGGAAGAAGTAAGGAGGAGGAGGAAGGAAGTGACATAAGGATATACGTCATTCGGCAAACTACCTACTCCACGAGGTGCTAATACTTCCTTTATCTTCGTGTCGCCAACAGACTTTCTCACAAAACAGATCACTCCACAGACTCTCCCACACTTGCACCGTCACTCTTCACCTTCTTCTCTAGTTTCACATAATACACAACACGTTACAACCCCTTATGTAGGGTACACGAGAAAAACCCTAACCACTGCGTACGAGGGGATCCTCAAACTTATCGCCTACCGGCTGCCGCAAGGACACACTTATCGCCTACCGGCTGCCGCAAGGACACACTTATCGCCTACCTGCAGTCACCTACGACCTGTCTCTGGCCACACTTGTCCTTCAGCAGGCCATCGACCCTCTTGGGCTGACTACCACCTAACCAACCAGATCAAGTTACCACTCTGCTGATCTTCAACTCTCGCCCTCTCATACCTATACGTTAGTCCGTATACTTACGGTCGTAAACTTCAACCGTAAACTTAAAACCGTAAGGTTAAGGTCCCGCGCTCACACTCCTAGTCATCTACATAACCCGAATCCCCAATACATGGCTGCCACCCTGTGAACTCGACTCCTGGCTGCTCCCTAACGGAAGCCCAACTTCACTCTACAGCTTCGACACTTTGACACTCAGTTCCTGCTACGCGGCTATCGACTCGTGGACCCAGTTCCCACCTACTTTCTACCAAAAGACCATGTCCACACCCAGCAACCTCAACAATTGGTATCAGAGGAGTGTCCCTCTGATACCATTGTTGGGCACCCAACACCCATGTCTCTCTGATACCATTGTTAGGTGTCCAGCATACGTCCCACTACGCGTGTCCCAACTATGCCGCCTACATAGGAGTGTCACTTCGTGTCTTGCCGTAACAAAGGATCATAACTAAAAAGCTGGAGACCAAATGACATAGGTCATACTCGACATACAATAGTAAGATGCTCCGAGCCTTTAAGAGGAATTGAGAAGCTATTGCTATCACCTCAAGGTTTTAACATAATAACAACACCTAATCCTAATAAATGGTATCAAAGGGTAAGAGGTCTCGTGTTCGAGTCTCAACAGATACGTGCAATGTGTACACGTGTTAAGAAGGGGATTGTTAGGTGTCCAGCACGCGTCCCACTACGTGTGTCTCAATTATACCGCCTACCCAAGAGGAGTGTCACCTTGTGTTTTGCCGTGACAAAGAGTCATGACTAGAAATCTAAGGATCAGATGACCTAGGTCACACTCGACACAGACCAATAAAGTGTTGCGAGCCCTTAAGATTGGCATCATTCTGATTCAACATCTTTCTCCTCATCAAGAGTTGTTTCCCCTTCCACTTAAAGTTTTTGGGTGTACAACCTCTATCAAAAATTTAACTATTGGATTGGATAAGTTGTCCCTCCAGTCTCTTCATTGTCTTTGTGAGTTACCCTTGCACTCAAAAAGGATATCGATATTATCATTTTTTCACTCATCGATACTTCATTTCTACTAATGTTGTCTTCCTTAAAGATAAAGATACTACTCTATTTCTCAGTACTCAAGTTCAACTTGCTTGCTCAAAGGTCATGCCACACCCTCCTGTGGTATACCCCCCTTAGGTCCTTCCAACGCATCCAAGGCAACAAAATCACCTCTAGTACCTCCTTCAACACCTATACTAGTTTACCAACAACACTACTATTGTGTACCACCACCTGACCCAATGTTGACCTCTCCTAGTCTTGGTACAGATCACTCCTCTCATAATCTTCTCATTACCCTTCATAAAAGTACTTGTGCTTCTATTCAACATCCTATTTTCCATTATGTTTCCTATACTGCACTTTCACCCTTCTACAAGTGATTTGCCTTTGCTATTTCTTCAGAATTAATTCTTAAAAATCATTATAAGACACTCACCCTTCCACACTGGAAGTGTACTATAGTTGTTGAAATGCAAGCATTTATTAGTAGGGGAACATGAGAGGTGGTTGCTAGTCCATGAGATGTCCCAGTTGGTTGTCATTCAGGTTCACTATCATGTACAAGCCTGATGGTACCATTGATCAATATAAAGTCTGTCTTGTGACTTGTGACTTCACTCAAACACTTGATATAGATTATGCTAAGACTTTTTCTCCCATAACTCACCTAAACCCAATTTGTGCACTCCTCTCCTTGGTTATCACCAAAAAGTGGACTCTATGTCAATTGGATGTCTACGATGTCTTCCTGTATAGTGATTTGCAAGAGGTTTATGGCCAGACCAATCTTTCTCATCAAAACCCAGTTAGGTGATAGAAGGGGCTCCCACTATGATATAAATCGGGTCTAACATCTGTACTTATCCGATGTGGGACTATTGCCTAATACACCCTCCCACATTCCAACATGTAAGCCAAGTGTGTCCGCCAACCTCGACCTCTAATACCATATGGCCAAACCGGTCTTTCTCATTAAAACCCAACTAGGTAATAGAAGGAGCCCCCACTATGATATAGACCAAGTCCAAGATCTGTACTTATCTGATGTGAGACTATTGCCCAACAAGGTTTTCATTGAAAAACCTCCTAAGTATGTTGCTCAATGAGAGAATTAAATGTGTTACTTGCGGAAGGCACTTTATGGCCATAAACAAAGTCCACACATATGGTTTGCTAAACTTAGTTCAGTTATGACATCTAATGGGTTCAAGAAGTGTGCGATTGATAACTCTATTTTCATTAAGAAGCATCTATCTAACTACATTATACTTGCAATCTATGTAAATGATACTTTATTGATTAGTGATAATGTTACAAGTATAAATTTAACTGAACTCTTCCTCTCCAAACACTTTAATATCAAAGGCATGAGCCAACCAAGATATTTCTTGGAGATTGAGTTTGCATACTCCAAAGATAAACTAGTCCTCTTGCAAAAAACCTATGTTCTTGATTTATTAAAAGAAACAGGACTTCTTAGGTGAAATCCAAAGCCAACCTCAATTGAGGCAAAACTACTATTTTGGGATTTTACTTATGAACCCTATAGTGATGTTGGACAATATAAGAGGTTGATTGGGAAACTTATTTATCTCACCATTATCAGAACAAATATCTACTATGTAGTGGAGCTCTTGAGCCAATTTATAAAGGAACCAAGGATTGTTCATTGGTATGGGGCCTTAAGAGTTTTAGCCTACTTAAAAAGCAACCTAGGGAAATGACTAATTAACTCCAACAATGGTCACCTCAATGTTGCTACATATATAGATTCTGATTATAATAGAGACAAAGGTGACAGAAGGTTAACCTCTAGGTATTACACTTAACCTAATAACTTAGAGGAGTAAGAAACAAAATGTCACCTCCAAGTCTAGTGTAGAAGCAGAGTACAATGTAATGTCACTGCTAATACGTTAATGTGGTTCAAATCCTTTCTTACAAAGTTGGGTGTTCAAGTTCTAGTTCTCATAGTCAGGTACTATGACAATCAAGTTGTTATTTACATTAGTAACTACGACACATTTCATAAAAGAATAAAGCACATTAAGATTGATTGTCACTATATTCAAGAACTATTGAAAGAGGAATCATTTACACTCCTTACACTCACTCCTCAAACCAAATTATGGATATGTTCACTAAGAGTCTTAGTATAGGGTTGTTCAATCTTTTTAGTAACAAACTAAAAATATTTGATATATGTCTTCCAACTTGAAGGAGAGTGTTGGATAGATAAACTTAAATAAGCATGGATCCATTTACCCATTTAGTGTACATATATATTTATACAATTGTTACTCTATTAATGAATCACATCATCACTTTCCAATATATACGATGCATATTTCAAGACCAAAAAAGGACAATAATTTGAAACTCCAACCTTTGGATGATTGCACAACTTTTTCAAAGCAGTAATATATGCCAAGACTTTTGACTGCTTTGCTTCATCAGCAATCACACGCCTTACCTGTGTGAGCAACAAGAAGGTGCAGGGTAAGATATCATATAATGTTTGTTTGTCCCTTATGCTTTGATATTTTCCATGTAATTACCCACATTTTTGGACTGTACAAAATGATTATATAATTGAAGCTGGAGAGCAGTCAACTTGCAGCAAACAACCTCAACAATCTGCATGAGGCCAGATTTTCAAATTAGGATATAATTATTTTTTTGAACATTCATGCATGCTTTTAAGAACATGACAGGTCATCATTCAATGATTTAAACCGGCCTGTGTACACAGGTACCCCACATTTGATATGACATGGTTCATAACCATAAGGCAAAATTTCCATATGGTTATTTTTTGACTAAATAGTATAATATAAACAAAAATATTACTTCAAGTGTTCCAGGCTTTGCTAGCTTTTAATATTAACGAGTAAAAAATTGCAGTAACAGCCCATTATCAACCATAATTTGATAAGTAGACTGTAAACCACATGGACGAGAATACATACCTTTGGAGGTAAATGATTAGATAGTAGAGCATTTGTCCTCCTTAGTATAAACTGAAACAAAATCATCAATTATAATCACTTCAAAATTCCATGCATCATTTAAGCAAGCAAGCAGCTAATATGAAGCATGCAAGTAGAAAACCATGGAGTAGAATTGAAAGCAGCAACCTCAGTAAAGCATATTACCTGATTTACCTTGGCACTCAGCTCAGCAGACCGCTCAAGGCCCAACTTCTTCTCTTCACTGGTTGCCATAGGCTCTCTTCCATTAATGATTGGCACCTGACACAAAAACAATGAAGAAGAGTGCAAAGATAAAATTTCTGGAAAACCAAGATTATCCTGATGAATATTTCCATGTGAAAGTCATTCTTCAAGTGACAGAACATTAGTATATATTAAACAACCTCCTAAAGAGAAAGAATAAAATAAACCAAACTTTATGAATTTCTTGTTGATATTAAACATAAAAATCATGAAAAGGGAAAAGCAAAAAAAATCAAGCTAGTGGAAAAACCCAAGTATAACTGTACAAGAGCATATAACAAAATATGTGATCAAATCTGGAATTATGTCAAATCAAAGTAAACTTGACAATATCAAATCTAGAAATAAGGAAGTCAAAATTGAAGCTAACAAAGTAGTCATCACGATATATAACTTTCATTTCAGAGAGAGTATTAATTCGTGGCAATTTCCATGAAAGATGTGTTCACAATGCAATTTGTTTGTGGATACTATAAAGAAAGTGAAAGGTAGTTGTCTGATAATTTAAGGCCCTACTGCAGGTCAGTCTACCTTTTTTATGACACCCACCTTGTAGGATAGGGAGAGTAAGGGTGAATGACTCTTGTTTAGAATGTCTTCGTGCCTAAAATATTGAAAAATAAAATAAACTACTAGCCATATCTGTTTTATGCATTACAGTCAAAAACCATGTTTTAGGAAAGCAGTAGAAAGAATCACTGGTTAAACCAATTAATCCACCTGGTACTCATTAGACCATGAAGCAACCATCCAATAAGGTTTAGACTACGTTATTTTGAATCATTGAATTTATATCAGCTGCATGCTATTAATTTGTATCTACAGGCAAGATGTTTTTAACTCACTTCATAGTAACGACGAAAATATGTTGAGTCCCCTAGAACACCAGGATTTGTAAAGTTAACCATGGCAAAAAACTCTTCAAGGTCATTCTGCAACAATAAAAATTCAAAGTAACATGCAAAAGTTCCAAAAACATGATATACTTAGCATATAGGTTTAAGTATCCGTTGCCTGCATGGGGGTTCCAGACAGTAGAATTCGCCGCCTACAAGGAAGAGCAGCTAATGCCTGTATTAAAGAACAAGACTTTAGCTGATATCAAATTAAAATATCCATCATATGACTACAACAACAACAATTCATGTCTTTATCCCACTATGTGAAGTTAACTACATAAATCCTATCCTTCCAAATAAATATAATTTTGTACCATCAATGTAAGAGAAATATATGTTTAAATTACAAAATTATTGCAATCATTCAAAGATGCTTAACTTATAACTCAAACCATAAAGTTAGAGACATTAAAATTTTTCATTAACTTAGAATAACATGTGATGTCAACATAAATGCATGCTACCATATTATCATGATTAGAAAATACCTGGTTGGTTAAGGTCTGGTCATTTTTCAAACGATGTGCCTCATCACAAATGAGGAGATCACAGGATCCAGATTTCTCAAATTTCACTGAATGCATCCGAAATGTCTCGTAAGAAATGATCAGCACCTATGAGAACCACGCTATATTAACCCACTTGAATGATGCAAGAAATCATGTATTTCAACAGTTAAATATCAAAATTCTGTAGATGTCCATGGAACAGACATACATCATAAGTGATGTAAGGTTTCAAGAAATTGCCAATGCCTGATACAACATCAGCTTTTGTGCTTTCACATAGAGCAAGTACATGAACTCTTTCTCCAACCCACTTATTAATCTCAGCTTCCCAATTACTAACAAGGCTTGTAGGAGTGACAATGAGAGCCCGCTTAACCATTGGTTTCCCATCAAATCCCTGGTGAAGGAGAGTATAGAGTAATGTGATAGATTGCAGAGTCTTTCCCAATCTGTAAATAAAAGTATATCTTAGCAATAAAATACTATATACATTGTAAGTGAATGAAAGAATTATCACATTCATTGATTATTCAATAGAAAATTATTTTGATGAAAATAAAGATGTTTTACCCCATGTCATCTGCAAGTATACATCCACCAAGACCATTTGAACTAGATGAACCAGAAACACATTCAAACATGAATTGAACTCCTTCTCTGTAAAAAAGAATATATAAATCAAAATTTTGATCATCCTAAGGCATGGGATTCATGTCAATCTTCTAGGTTTTAACCTGTATGGCTGTTCAATAAATAACAAAGACATTTGACATTGATAATTCAAATTAAATTTAGTGATTGTAAGGATATCATTCCTCAAAAAATTAAATATTTGCAATATTAATGTCAAAACAATAAGACTAATTAGCAAAGAACAATCAGAAAGAGAGAACATTCATACAGGTGCCTTTGAAATTTTGATTGATACTTCTAATGTCATCATTACTTTATGACATATTCTATCAATCTTTGTGAAAAATGCAAAATGGCCGTTTAAATTCCATTTAAATGTCTTTTAGCACAATCTTTATTTTACTTTTTGAGTTGTTGTAATTTACATGATTTTATTATTTTATTGTTCTTATATAGTTAGTTATGTTTAAGGATTTGTTCTTAACTGATAATTGCAAATTCAAAATGTCATGGAATCATGTTACATATAATTGAATTAAATATGTTTTATCCAACTAACTGGAAATTTCAATACCTTTATTCAAAAAAACTTCCACTCAAATCATCATTAAAAACACATTTTGATTTCCAATCCATATAGGTCCATTTTTAATATTCTACAAGATAGCTATCAATAGCCAATTCAAGCCTAAAGCATGCAACCATTGTGCAGCAGACCAAGATGGAATATATGGATTAGATATCATCAACAACTAGATGAACTGACACTTGTGTTTGTATCCTCTTATCTTAGGATATACATGTGGATACCATCACAGAACCATTAATCAAAACAAATCGCATCCATTAATCAATTCTTCACGAACGTAAAACCTATGAGATGAGCCATTTTATTTTGTTAAATAGATTTTTACTGAAAATAATAAAGCAATATGAGAAGCTTGTATATATTGTGATTTGTTAGTATATACCTTTGATGAGGTCGCAGAAAACGAACAAGAAGTGGATCAACTACTATAGGAAAAGCATTAGCATCTCCTACTGCTTCTTCAGGTTGCCAAAGAACTAAAGGCTCTACTCCAAGCGGCAAAGATGGACTTATTTTGATGGAATCATCAATAAGAGATTTACAAATATTCACAGTTTTGCTTATTGGAACAATCACAGGTCTTGATGAACCCCATGGAATGAATCTCTTTCGAGCCCAAAGTCGTCGAGAAAGATCCTCATTCCCATCAGAATAACCCTTTTGGGATGGTGGTTTAAAGGGTTTTCTAGCCACTGCTGCTCCATCTGAGACTGAAAGAAACCGAGGAACCAAAGATTGTCTTCTTACAGTAAGATTACCTCTGCCAAAATAAAAGCCAGGAAAAAATAGATTGCAACTAATAATGGAATACAAAAAATATAAAGAAGAATAAAATGGAACGATTAATTTAAAAACATAAAAATAGCATGTAAAATAGATTAAAGCAAATAAAATTGTAATCAATGCAGCGTTTGAAGTTTCAAGTAGAGAAAATTTCTTTCAGTAAAACCTTTTCATACTTTTATATAGGAAATATCAAAAATTATCTTCAATAAAAGTTATAAAATTTTGGTGTACATGGCATGGAAGTCTACTTCAAAAATTTGATTGACACATGTCGATTTTCACAAATGTTGACACAATATTTGCAATTAAATTGGCAATGGAAAAACTTCAATCAAAATATTGTTGATATTTTGGTACCAAACATTGTACTTGACAATGTTTAATTTTTCAGTGTTATGGGACCTCATCACCACGTGTCAAGCATGTGGCAAATGTCAGCTAACATCATCTCTTTCTATAGAAGTACAAAAACATATCCTCCTTATTTCTTTCTTCATCTATTTTTTCTCCTCTGTTCGTTCTATTTTGCTTTTACAAACCCACAGTTACCATTGTCTCACAAAAATTAGCTGCTACATTGTAGAGAAGCTCATCGAAGCTTTGCCAAAGTTATTGAGCTTGATGTTCACATTTTTTACCACTTTCTAAGTCCCCAATTTCTTCCATTTACATTATTACATAGATCTTAACACGGTTTTTGGGAGATCATTCCTTATTTATATTTAGATATGCTACACTTGTAAATTTTGTATTAAAACCATCCATATTTTCATTAGATATACCTTCAAAACATAGTGACAAACTTGGATGAAGCTGATGTTATTACATAGTTATCAAGTGACAAACTTGGATGTCAAGGAAAATGGTGCCAAGGCAAGCCAAACATCCTGACTTGCCTTAGTTACATTTGAATCTACAGTTCAAACACAACTTTTCTTAAAAGTTAGCCTTTTGGAAAGCAACATTATTTGCAATTTTTACCAGGTCCAATATGCTTGTTTGGTACTATATTTTTTGTATTGTCTTTTTCTTATAGAATAAAAATGAAAAGACGTAGAACAACTTATCTTATGAAATTAACAAATTTTGGATTGCATATTGACAGATATACTTTTGTAACCCAGTTTCAGTTTTCTAGATTGATTCTCTTGCTATTATTAATTGATATGTTTCCCTTTATATATGTAACTGAAATTATTAAATTATTTTTGCTAAATTCATAAGATTTGTTAAACGCTAAAGTTGACAGATTAATTCACTTATTCTCTTTGAAATAACTCCAAGGAACATTTTATTTTCCACCGATCCCAATAGTAGGCAATTAGGTCGACAAGGAAGATAAGAAAGGAAAATTCAACCCTTCCCTCCAATTGCAAAAATTCCCAGCACACAACTCCAGGACGCACGACATAGCAATGTTGTCCTACAAGAAGATTGTTGAATGAGAAGAGATCCAACAGTACCTTACGAGCGCCGCAACGTTCTGTGACTTCCTCTCTTGGTCGTAAGCCGGGGACTTGAGGTCTCGACCTGGATCCTCCTCCGCCTCACCATCGCCATCATCTTCGTCTGACTGCTCTTCGTTCGCATATTCCTCGTCATCGTCGTCTTCCGTTTGTTCGTTGTCGGAGAAGAACTCGTGTTCTCCTTCCTCCCGTTCTCGCTTCGAGTCCATTTTCGTATCCCTTGCTCCCTCGCTCTTCCCCCTTCCTTCTCCTCCTGTTCCGCTAGGATCCCTGGTTAAAGATTCGAACCCGGGAGAAATATTTGGCGGGAGTTATTTGACTTTGCTGTCCTTCTAAAATCGGCTTTATTTACGGCGCATGCCCTTATGTTGAATAGTGCTTAACTTAAGTTTCACGAGAGTTCGATGAAATTAAAAGTTGTAAAATAAATAGAGTTAAAATTATATAGTAATTAATACGATAAAAATTATATATTAAAATTTATAAAATTAAATATAAAAATTTGTAAGTAGTTAAAATTAAAATTTTCGACTTTTATTAAAAATATTATACATTTCTACCTTTATTTATGAAAATAACTTTAATTTTAATTCAATAAAAATTCCTGAAATTTTCTCTCCAAACGCACCCAAAACCTAAGGTGTGCGAAAAAACTTGGGTTCGTGGAATCCATTTCTTCTTTGATTATTTTTACGTATAAATTTTATTTATTAACGAAACTTTAATTTTAATTTTAACTTTAATAATCATAAAGAATTAAAAGTTAACATTCTATTTATTTCAATTTCTGAAGTTCCAACTTTATCTTTGTATAAATTTTTATACATTATTATTATTATATAAAATCTCATTTACAAATTTTTATTGTACAATTTACTATATAACTCCAATATAATTTATTTTATTATTCTCAACTTTAGTTCTCATGATTATTAAAGTTGGCTCCATAATAGATAGAAATAGAAACAAATGTATCTTAAAATTAGTTTTGCAAATGATATTAAAGTTACATAGTAAATTATGAGGTAATAGTTTATTTGATATTAATGATATACTAGAGTTTATATAAAATTGAAGTTAAAATTAAAATCAAAATTAACAAACATAATCATAGACTTTGTTTGGGGAGAGCTCTTATTAGAATTAAGAGTTAAATAAAATTAAAGTTGTAATTAGTAAAACAAGTGAAGTTAGAACTGTACGATGATTAAAGTGATAGAAATTTATATGTTAAAATTTGTACAGTAATAATGATATTAATTAAAAGTTTACATGAAATTAAAATTGAAGTTAAAATAAATAAGATCATAAATTGCGATTAATATGCATGAATACCAAATTGTAAGAGTATCTTCGTTTAATTACGTACATGTATATAAAATGTGATTAGTTATAATTATCGATGGGAATATATATTTGAGGAATTTGGTGGATGGTGAGCAACTAGACAATTAGTTTCAAGGTGGATGTCATCATGGCCATGAAATCATGCATGTCCACCAGCCCATCTCCCCTCCGGCTCGCCTTCCTCACCATCCTCCCGCACTCCTCCACCCCACACCTCTCCCCCAACCTCTCCATCACCTCCATCAGATCCTCCGCCCCGATCCTCCCGTCCTCGTCCACATCCAGCGCCCAGAACGCCCTCGCCATCTCACCCCCCCTCGCCCCCTTCCTGTCCACCTCCACGAAGTCCCTGAAGGTCAGGCACGTGCCGTCCCCCGCTACGCCGAGCATGGCGTCCACCTCCTCCTCCGCCTCCTTCCGCGTCAGCGTCGGCCTGCTCACGTTGAGGAGCCGGCGGAGGTCCCCCCGGCAGAGCCTCCCGTCCCCGTCCCGGTCCATCATGTCGAACACGCCCCGCACCTCTTTTGGGTTGGGCAGGAAGGTGGCTGTCTGGGTGCACGGCCGGATGGAAGCGGTGGCAGTGAGGCCGGAGAGCTGGCGTCCCAGCATCCTCCCCCGGCACAACCCCCGCCTGCTAAATCCTGACTCCATCGCCTTCAACAGGTTGTAACGGATGTCGAGGAAGACGCTTAGCGGTGACATAATAGTTTCCAACCAACCAATCCATCAAGCTCGATGATCGACATATACTAATTAAGTAGTTAAGTAGTGCGTACGTACGTGCGCACGTACGTAATTTGCAAGCAAAGGAATGAACATGAATTGAATTCTATGTATGTATGTATGTATGCGTGCTGCTGAAGGTAGAACAAATCGGATTATATATAAATGAGATCAGCTAGCGCTGTACGTTCAAGCTAGGCATATATAGATGCCTTGCTTGCATCATTTAATTGCTGCTCCGATGCATTCCGGCCTGCCAAAACTCTAAAGGTATGTTGGCTTTTGAGTTCAAAGAGTACGGGCAATGTCAAAAATATGTCTATATATGTTTTCTTTCGATCCACAACAGATTTTTGTTGTGAAGTATAGAGGCAGTTATGGTTATGGATGGCATCTTTATCATCAAAGAGATCAAAGTTTAACAGCTTTATTTATGAATTTTGTACTATTATTAGTTCTAAATTGCATGTTTTATAGTGGTTTTGAATTGATTTTTGACATATATAAGACATGAAGTTTCTAAAGCAAGTTATGACGTTGCTTTTGTTGTTAAGAAAATAAACCTAGGTAAATCTAGAATAATCATTGATCAATAAGAATTAAGAAATAATTACTTCCAAAAGTAGAGCTTAATTTAAAGTCTCCTCAAACTCAGTCTGAATCAAATCAAAACAACTAACAGATTTAACGCTATTGGCAAGAAAGGATAAGCGAGTTTGCTCCCCTAACTTGCAAGCTTCGTAAAAGGATAGTTTATCTCAAGGCAACTTAAAATTAAAATGACTATCTAAATATTTAAGTTTAGATGTTGAAGGGTGTCCAAGTCTTTTATACCACATGTCAGCATCAACTAATTCAAAATTGATGACCCGAGGGGAAGTTTGGATGGAGTTGCTTGGCATCAACTAATCCGTCACTATTTTTCTTTTTTGAAAAAATAAAAAACTTAAGAAATTAATGGTTGTAATTGCAAAGAAAACTTGTATACTGTTAATTAATATTTAATAATATGTAGATGTAATACACAACATTGCTAAATTATTCATAAACAAAAATTTTCATTGCAAATCAATTCTAATCATAATTTACAACTCCACAAATTTAAAAAGTTACAATATTGATTAAATACATAATATCAAAGTTACAATATCAAACATGATAATGAATCCATCGTTATATAATTAAACCACAAAGAATCAAATATCAAATACAGTGCATTCTTTACATCTCATTACAATCATATTCCCCTATTAACTACATATCATGTGTTGACAACTAGTGAATTTCACCTATAACATTTTTAAAGAAAAGATTACTACATAATACAACATTTTAAAAGATTAACATAAATTAATAATAAATAAAAATTAAAATAACTTGAAGAAATACTTACAAAATTATGAAGTCAAATAATGTTACTTCCAATACAATCTCCAATGGCTGTTGCTCATCCACATTTTCTAAATAATGGTGTTTCCTTTGTGATGGTAACCTTGATCAATGCTTCATATCAATTATTACTAAAAGGCGTTTCATGTACTAATAACTTCTACAAATGTTCACTTATAAATAATCCAATAATAATCATATTTAGTTCATTTGTAATTTGACATGCATGTATGATATGAATGATGCTGCATTAACAAATTTAAATGTGAATTTTATCTTATATTTGTTTTATAAAATAAGATAGGTAACTTTGAAATGAATTTGTTATTTACCTATTATCCGTTATGGCTTTGTTCAACAAAACTCATTCCTATATTAATAAATTTACTAAACTTTGAGCTTCAAATAAGCATTTAATGTGTGCATACGAAAGTGTCAGGAGAAAAAGAGAGACAAAAATACAATTCTCATATCAATAAATCATGTAGTTCATGTTTTACATTTCTTTGAATTCAAATACCTGTGCCAATAATTTAATCTTCGTCAAATGTGAACATACCATCTTGATTTAACATGATCAACGTAATGATTTAAAAATCGTGAATCAATTGATCACTCGAACGCATCGAACCGTTACAATGCATGACATGATTGTTTTTAAGAGATTTGTGTTTTTTAGAAATTAGTGAAAAAAAAAATTAAATTTTTTTTCATTGTTGAAAGGTTAGAAATCTAGAATATTTTTAATTTTTTTTATATTAAATATAAATTTTCTTATATTTTTATAAAATGTACAAATAGTCTTGTAAAAAATTTTATTTCTAAATTTTTAAAATTTTAATAATAAATTTTTTTAAAATTTTTCTTTGTATTGATTTATAAGATGTACAAACCACCCTATAAAACAAATAAAAAACATTCCTCATCCCAAACATTGAGGTTGTCCATTTAATTGACAAGTCTTAATATATAATTTTGAATTTGGCTCAATATTTTAGAATAATTTGTTGAACTAACCGGTTTAATTTGAAGTAGTAACATATTTAGCAATGAGTTGATGTAGCGGTTGTAGTGTGGTTAAAAGTAACAAATGAAACTTATGTGGTGCTTACTAATGGTTAGACATCCAATGGATTTGGGACAAAACGTTTGGAACAAGAGGATACATTTGTTTTTCCTTTGATTTTTCGTATTGTTTTTGCTTATTTTCTCTTGGCAATGTTTTAATTTAGCCCCACTCATCTTTTGTATCAATGAATTTTAGGTTTGTTTTGCTTGGGTTGTCCTTGGTGGGGTTTTAATCTTGTCCTTCTTACCTTTGTATCTTTGATTTGTGGTTTGTAAAAACTATTTGTTTGGTGAATAAAATTAAGATAGAGATTTATTTTTTTAAAAAAAACATATTTGACATGAGTTGGGTTTGTACGGAACCCGCGCTAAATTCATCATTATTTTTTTATAGAATTTATGATAATTAGAAACGAAGAAAAAGTTGATTTAGAGAAAAGATGTCTTATTATCTCAATAATCAATGAAAATGCAAAGACTCTTATTATATTATTATTATTTAGCTGACATATTGAGAATGAATGCATGGCACCAACTTGTCGATGGCCTATAAATATATTTTAAACTTTTTATTAGTGTTTCTTATTATAGGAATATAATTTTGATTCATATATAGATTATTTTTGTGTTTACTTATCAAAATTTTAGGCATATGTTTAATTTAAAATTCATTGTTAGTATTTAACTCTAGTTTTCCAACATCAACCAAACTCATTTCTATAATAGATTATTATTAGATTAAAGAGAGTTTGTGCTTATAAGAAATATTGGAAAAGGAAAATTTAGAAAAAAATTATAGATTTTTAGGTATTTGTATATCTCGAAAAAATATGAAAAAAATTTAAACTTTTTTGTCATGATAATTAAGTATAGATTTTTTTCACAATTTTCCATCTATTGGGTTAGGAAATTTTTTATAATTTGTAGAAATTTTATTATGATGTGCTCTTGCATCTTATTAGACATTGTTTAATCATATCTGAAATATTAAAATATAAAATATTTATAAATTTTATTTAAATTAATTTTTAAAATTTTTTACATACAAATAGTTTTAATTTTTTTTCTATTTCTTAATTTTTCTTTTCCTTTTTTTTTTCTAAATTTCCATTTTTTTGATTTTCTAATGTATAGAGTTTGTGTTTTTGAAAATAGTAAAAAATCATGTGAAATGATGAAAAATAATAGGTTAATATTTTTGTCATTTCTCATTAATTCTAAAAGTATAAATCTCTCTTAAGATTTATTTGTATACCTTAGAAATTCACGAAACAGAAAAAACAAAAATAGAAAATATAAAAATGAAAATAAAATTTTTACGACAACACTGAAAAATTCAAAAAATTTATATATAAAATTGTGTATACATGTTAAAAAAATAAAATAAAAAGTATATAAATTAAAATAAAATTTAGGAAATTGATATATAAATTTAAACAAAATTTGTATAAGTTCGCAAAAACTGATGACCTGCAATCACGGATGACCTACAATCTTATCCAACGTGATCGGTGGGCCGTGGGCGCCCACCACTCTCCCTGCGAGCCGTTTCACGATGAGTCGATAGGGCAGCTGTTTGCACTTCCTTGCGACGGGCGCGTGCCTTCTCTCTTCTCCCGCGCAGCTGCCGGCCGAAGAAGCGCACCGTGTGGGAAATCGTCGCGTCAATCCATCGGTGCTCTTCCCCTTTCTCACGACGTCTTGTTTTATTTGTTTTTCATTCTTTCTGCTGCAAGGGATGGTGCACTGTTTGTTGGAGGTGGTGGTGGCGTCGAGTAAGGCTGCGGTTGAAGAGACGTCGGAGATGAGATAGGGCAGGGGCGGTGTGACGTGATCCTGGAAATCGTAGAATGGGGAAAGAGTCGTAGTCGATGGAATGGAAGATTCGGCAGAAGAGATAATCAGATAAGGAAGCGTAGGGATCCAAAATTGAGAAACGGGGTTTCCAGGGACGTTTACGGAGGTGAAAAGGACGGAATCGAAATAAAAAGTCCTCGCCGCCGGTGGAAGATGCTGACTGCAGAGGAGGATTCAGGGACGAGCAGTGTGGCCCGGGGAGGAGAGGATTTTGACGCTGTGTAAAGACTAGATGTGGAGTTTGTGGAGGATAGTTGACGTAATTGGAATTAGTGTATTTTTTCTAGGTCGGATGATTAGATTTTCTGCAAGTGTTTTCCTTTTCTCCCTGTATCTGGAGACTCTAGATGTTTTTATCGAATTTCTCTTTCTCTCACATGGAGCTTTTGATGGCAGGTTCTTTAAATGACCTTCCTAGATTGAATATGAAGTGTTGATACTAGTAGAGATGGCGTCAATAGCACACCAGTCGCAGGTATTAAACACCTTTGATTGATTATGCACTCTGTACACGGGGAAGGGGGTGTATTATACAGTTGCTTGTGGTATGTGCTGTTTTATTTTCTACTTATTGATTTCTCATGTTTTTTTTTTTTAAAAATTAAAACTTATGATTAATAGATCAAGTTTATCAGCACTACTTTCTCAGTTTTCTGGTACCTTCTTGTTCTTGATTCAGACTGTTGTACCATTATGGCCAGGCATCCCACTCGATCTCCCTGTCAAGCCCCCATTTTGGGAGAGAAAAAGCAAACTTAAGGTCTTCTGTGTCCTTTCATCTTGCGGGGAAAACCTATAAGCTTGCATCATCAAAACACATTCATGAATGGAGGTGAGAAACCTCTTGTTCTGGCTAAGTTTATCAAGTTATTTGTCCCTTTAGCCAATGTGCTAGAGTTTTGTTGATCAGGTATAGAACGTGTTAGCATGTTATGATTAAGTATGCCCTTTGTTTGCAAGACATTCAGTGTGAATAAAAGCATAAGAAGGTGAAAAAACATTTTAATGCAATATTGTTAACCAAAATCCATTTTGATCCAAATTAAAATATGCAAACATTTTGTAAAATTAGATGCTAATGCATGATATGTCTACAAACAAAATTGATTATTATTTGTAGTATGAGTCATAATATTGTTCAACTATTGATTTTATGCAATTTGCAGGATTCCATGGTCGGACTTGTTTTCACCTCTTTAATATATTAGATACCTTAACTGCCCACCCACTATGATAAAGCAACATCACAACAAGCCTGTTAACCCAAGTGAATGCTTTGGCATAGTTAATATCCTTGATAACTTCACCTAAGAAGTTAACTACCTTCTTTCTGAAATGTAAATTGTGGGTAACAGTTTTTAGTATTAGTATTCAGTAATTTAGTTGAACGTTAGGTAATAGTTAGGATGGGGTCCTTGGCACTGGTGTTGTGTCTTTTGCTGGCAGTCTTTAACTTACTGACCAGGTAAGCTTGTACTTTGTTTCTTTCCGTGAATTTATAGTATGCTTTCGCACCTCTCAAGAACTTTAGTCCTCTGTTTCTGTGGATCATCTAGTCTCCAACAATAAATATAAAGGTTGTAAAATCAGTTGCATTTTTTACAAACAAGTCTAGTTGAGAAGCACCTTCAGCAACTCCCTCTTTCCGTTGAAAACCTTAACGGGTTATTGTAAATGGCAATGGTGATAGAAGCTTTCGGCGAAGCTTTCAATGATTGGCAGATAATTTGGCAGTTGATGGAGGTTGTGGCAAAGGTAGAGAAGTGGGAAGCAGAAGAACACATCACTAGATTGACCATTCCTTTCAACGGATTGATTGATCTGAGTTCTGATAGACCAAAACCTTCACTAGATCGAACGTTTTGTTGATCCAATGTTGATCCTAGACAATGAATCCTTTGATCCAAGGTATTTTCGATAATACCTAGGGTTTTGGGATCGATGTTTTGAAAAACTGAGTTGGATTGCCAATATTTTGGCGATCCGGATTGATTTTTGAAACCTTGATTGAAACATGGGCATTTAAATGGAGATGTGATGGAAACATGGGACAATGTTTAAAATTATAAAATAAATATGAATAAACAAACATTCATTAAACATTTAATCAACAGCATCCTTCAATTTCTAATTATACGAGTTAAAAGCATGATTTAAATGTCAACTTTAACATTGATGTTATGATAGGTGAAAAACATAGGTAGCAAGATTATAATTTTGATGTTATAGCAAGTTTATGACAATAGCAAGCATGATCTAAAAACATAACAAGCAAGCATTGTAGCTAAAAAAATCAAGAAGAAAAATTTTAAAAATTAAGAACAAAGAATAAGTAAAATTGAGTTCATGTTGTTAGAAATGGGTGGATAAGAGCTTTCCACTGTAGGAATAGGTGTAAGGGCTTTAGATTGACACCATGATATAGAAGGGGAGGAGATCTCATTGTCAAGATAGGGGAGAGGGCTTCATTTTGTTCTTGAAACATGGAAGAGGAGGGACAATCACCTAGAACATGAGATGCTATCACCAAGAGAGTAGGAGGGTCAACTCCCTTCAATGCAAATTTTATTGTTAGGAGGGACGTACAAGAATGAGAGAAAACTCATGTCCTAGTTTTTATGTGTATTAAGTTAAATGAGTCTAAGGCAAATTACAATATTTGTGTCTGTCATTGTGTTAAGGCAATTAGGAATTAGCCAAGGGCACCTTGAATGCTTAGGCATCAATTTCTTATCAAGGTATAAGCACATTTAACAATAGATATATGTAGATATATTTATTTAAATTATATTAATGATGTAAAATGTGTTAAACATATATATCTCTACAAAATCAAATGGTTGGTTGCCAAAATTTATGTAAATAAGAAACAAAGTCATAATGCATATACCTTCTCAATAAAATACATAATGAAAATCATAATGTTGTAGAACATGTTGGATATATGTATAATATTAAGGTTTCAAATGTTGGTATCGTATCAAGTATCATATAATAAGATAAATTTTGTGGAAAGAACCAAAACATCTAAATTTTATCTTTAAACTTAATGATAAGATAAAACAAGTTATAATAAGTATATATAAATATATGCATAAATTGTTTTAGGCAACTGTCATGCATAAAATGTTAATTAGATAGTGATATATTAGTCACATACATGTGAAAAGTCTTAAATCATAAACAAATAATTGAAACAAATTATAATGACAAATGATTTAAAATTTAGGTTATGTTTCAATATATATATATATATCATATTACATTTTAATAAAATCTATAAGTTACTTTTCAATATATTTTAGGTTATATTTTATTGGAAATGGAGTTATGTTTCACCATATATAAGTTTACCTTTCAATAGAATCTAGGTTGTAGTTTAATATTTATCAGGTTATATTTCAATAGATTATGTATTAGGTTACAATTCATAGATGGAATACAAATTCATAAGGTTATGCATGATACAAGAGAATTTCTATAATCTTCATAATTAAAAATTTGATTGATTATAAGATTTTAGAATAAATAATAAATTCTTATTCGTATAATGTAGATAATATTTTTTTTTAAAATTTCACATGAGTTAATGAAAAATAGAAAATAGAGTTTGTGAGAATACAAGAGAGAGGTAGAAGAGGAATGCTATTCATAAGAAAACATAATTTTTTTAAAAAAACTAAAAAAATCAGGATTTTTAAAATACTTTCACCATTTTTTAAATATAATTTTTTATGTAATATTTTTTTCATTTTTTTCTTCTCTCTTTCTTTTCTTTTTTTCCTCTCTCTCCCCTTTCTTTCATGTGTTTCTTTTCTCTCCCTTTTTTCACCTTCTCTTTTTTTCCTTTTTTTTCTTTTCCTTTTTCACGTGCTTCATTCCCTCCTTTCTCATGCCTCCCCACCTAATACCCTAATGGGTTACCATGTTGGTTAGAGAGGAAGGGAGGCTTCAGTGGTCAGCAAAGAATGCTTTGGTGAAGGCTTTGATGGTCAGCACAGGAGTTAATGGAGAACCCTTTTTTGTATTAATAATTGCTTTTTATGGATTGACTAATCCATCCTTTGATAAGTTAAAAAATTCATTGGATCAAATGATTTGTTGATTTGACTTTGATCTTAGATTATGGATCATTTGATTTGCTATATTATTGGAAATACATGATGTTTCAGGAACCATTTGGAAAATTGATTTGGATCAATGATATTTCACTGATTTGGATCAATTTTGAAATCTATACAATCCATGTGATTTAATATATGTACCTTCTAATGAGTCAAGTAGTGTGACTGATCGGTCAGATCAGGTAGTGTACTGTGTCACCTTATATTTTAGTTAGAACTGTAATGACCTTTGGTGTATTGAATAGTGATATCAATTAGTTAGACTGAGTGGTGTAACAAGTCTGTGCAACTTTACAATTATTAATATAAACACCTTTGGTGTGCTGTGTGGTGAAACCGAACAGTGGAATTGGGTAGTATATTGAGCAGACCCTTTTTATGTGTATGCTTAAATTAAGTTTTTTGATAAATATTTCTCTTTATAAATATACAATCGATCACTCCTAATAAGTTTTTCATCACCAAAATCATAATTAAAAAATTATCAAAACCATAATTAAAACATTTTCCTTAATAATCTTTTGTATGCCATTAAATGTAGTTGGTGGCCTTGATGTTTAAAGGGTCCTCTAAAATGTGCTATTCCTTAGTATGGGCCATTAAAAAGCTGTCAAAGGCACTAGACCATAACAAATAGGTGTTTGTTTTAAGTTTTACATTGGTAGCAATGAGATTTTTTGTCCAAGTTTCTTTGGTAGGCTCCATGGACGTAAAAGGTGCCAAGTTGTAGTAGTGAATTGTTACTTAGGATATTCTATAAACCCTTAAAGTAATTAAAGAGAATTGGGGATATCATGCTTGTAACAACATGTAAGGAGATGGCAGAACCTCTTGTTGCTATTCGGAAGTTCCTACTAATTACAATTAGAGAAGAATAATAGTTGTCGATGACAGCTAATGCATGTGTCATTGGTAGAAGGGTTTAGGGTCTATCTTGAATTTCTAGTTAATTTATTATCTATCAATGTTATTATTAAATAGCTACATTGTTCTAGCACTTGTTATCCTTTCTATCGCATTTTTTAGGATAGGTAGACCAAGAAGAGGTTTGGTTTGGGCTTTAAATGTGGACATGGTGTGTATGTGCTTGTTCAAGATGACATTCCTTAGGGGCTTACGTTAGTTGTGACTTTTGGTGATTGGTCCTTACTTTGTCATCAATGTTTGGGTCATCTCTTGTTTTGTAAGCTTTGTGCTACTGCTTGTTTTATTCATTGTGAGTTGTGTATTTTGGATAAGCCGTTTCATATTAGCTACAAGTGTTGTGAATTATCTATTGTTGTGTACTATTGCTTACCCAAGTTGGTTAAGGGGTTTACCTTTAATCTTAAGGTCTTACATTTGATCTTCTACTTCTTTTTGTTGTTGTCAAAATTATTATTTTATAGGGGCCCTTACTCCATAAATAGATCAAAGAACTTTTTTTAGAAATAATTATCTACTTAGGGCCTCTTGAGTTAGTTCATTATGATATTTAGGGACTTTCTCGGGTTGTGTTTATGTTTGGTTATTATTATTATGTTGTTTTTGTTAATGATTTCTCTCAGATGTCTTGATTGTACTTGTTAAAGGATTATCAACATTTTGTCATGTTATTAGCATCTTTTTTAATGAAATAAAGAATTAGTTTGACATTATTCCTTAAATTTTTTCTATTAATAATGCTTTGGAGTTTCTTCATTTTGACATGCATTCCTTTTGTGAGTAGCAAGCATTATCACCTTCTAGATGTTGCCTTCACCTTGATGATTGAGATGTGTGTTCTGAAATATCTTTAGCCTAATACTGTATCTTATTAATAGTATGTGTAACACCATTATTTGGGTTACATGATCTAGGTCTCTGCGGTTTCTTTTTCCTATGTAAGGTAAGAAAAGAAGAGAATGATGGAATCGCCATCTAGTCTAATTTTAGGGGTAAAGTAGGAAAAACCTATTATGTAAATGCAAATAACTCCTAAATAAGGAAAGGTTGTGGTCTACAGATCAAAAGTTTGGCTAAGGACTCTAGGTACATATAAGGAAGGTGTCAAACACCCCACACACTCAAATTATCTCAACTTTTCAATTATCCTTATTAGGTTGGATGCGTGCAGATGAGCATGTGTGTCCTTAAGGTGTGGTTGAAACTTATTCTAAAAATGACAAGAGCTGGTAGGAAAGAGGGGAGAATTTATGAATTCTAAATTTGGGTTTCTAATGCTAGCTAGTCATTAAGTGTGGGGGAGAATTCAAATAAGGTTAACTTAGACATGGTGTATGGGCATTTAGTTTGATTTGAAGAAGAGCAAATAAACATTGATTAAAAGGAAATGTAAGCATATAACAAAATGACTTATAAGTAAAATGAACATGGTTTAAAATGTGAAATGACATAGATTTTAAATTCAATTATATAAGGTGACATGATGAGATTTTTAGAATTTGGGTATGAAGATGGTAAGAGGTGATTTAAAATAATGTACAATAGAGGTGAACAATTTATGATTTAAAATCATATGCATGTATGGAAAGCACGCTTGGTTGCTTGTAGCTTTTCTCTGACCTATGGTGTGAACTATAAGGAGATCTTTTCTCTAGTTGTTCATCTTGATTCTATTTGTGTTTTGTTATCTCTTGTCGTCAACCAAAATCGGTCCTTAACATAACTTGATGTCAGCAATGCCTTCCTATATGGTGATCTTGATGAAAAAGTCTTCCTAAAGCAACTGTTTAGTTATGTTGCTTAAGGGTGCATCAGGTGTGGTTTCTATGTAAGGCCATTTATAGGTTAAAGCAAGGTCTACATGAATGGTTTGCCAAACTCAACTTAATTATGATCTCATATAGGTTCAAGAGATGTGCCATTAATCCTTCTATTTTTATCAAGAAAGGTTTGACAGGTCATACCTTTTTGGCAGTTTATGTTGACATCTTACTGACGGGTAATGATGAAAATGACATTTGTGAAATAATGGAGTTTTTGGTGCAACATTTCGCAATTAAGGACATGGGAAAGCGTTGATCCTTCCTTGGCATCAAGTTTGCTTACTCTAAGGGTAGGATGACAATCTCAAAGGAAATATGCTCTTGATTTGTTGAAAGAGAGGTTAGTTGGGATGTAAACTAGAGTAGACTCTAGTTGAACAAATCTAGGAGGATTCATCTAGGCATCTTTAAGATGTTGAAAGATACTAGCATCTTGTATGGAAGCTCATTTATCTTACAGTAATTTGCCCAAATATCTCTTATGCAGTTGGGCACTCGAGTCAGTTTATGCATGAGCCATGAGAGGTACATTGGCATGGTGCCATGTGGATATTGGCTTGTATCAAAAACAATTAGGGAAAATGATTAATTTACTTAAAGCATGGGCACATGAATGTGGTTTCCTACTTTGACATAGGTGATTGAGGTGATAGAGGAGACGAGATCTACATTGAGCTACCGTATGTCTGTAGGTGACAACTTTGTTACTTGGAAGAGTAAAAAACAAAATGTGGTGTTCAAGTCCAGCATTGAAGTTTAATATCGATTCATGTCTCAAACTACTAGTAAAATGGTGTGGTTGAAATCCCTCTTGATAGAGTTAGGAATAAATCTCTCTCTCTCTCTCTATGTATACGTATTGTGATAATTAAGGTGTAATTTATATTGCTAGTAATTCTACTTTTCATGAACACAGTAAGCATATAGAAATAGGCTGCCACTATATTTCTGAACTTGTTTTTGCTAGAACTATTTACACACCATATACTAGTTCTTTGTGACAACTAGTGGATATTTTTACAAAATGTCTTAGTATCAATGTGTTTAAGGATCTATGTAACAAGTTGGGAATATTTAATTTGTACTCTTTAGCATGAGGGGGAGTGTTGTTATCATGTAATGTTATTTGTGTATATAGATTTTTGTGAGGATCCGTATAACTCTGTATATGTACGATCTTTGTGAGTAATGCAAAACTCTAGTCTCTTTCTTCTCCAAACCTCCTTCCTTCTTTACAGGTTCATTTAATAAACAAACCAAACTTGGCCAACAAACTAAGTGCTTATTTGATAATGGCTCATTTAAGATTTAAAAGCTCATTTTGTTTAAAAGGGGTGCTTGATTATAAAAAAAACTTGTTACATTCAAAATTCTAGAGCACACTGTATTTTTGTAAAGTAAATACATACAAAGGTCTGAATCAATACAAACGTAATTTGTTTCAAATACTTTTAAGATAATTATATAATTGTTCATAATAAAATATTATTTGATTGAACTGAACCAATGTTTTAACAAATGAATACACCTTGTTTGAGTTTGGTTCGTCAAGCTCAAATCAAGCCCATACCAAACTTTAACTGTTTGCAAACTTCATACTCTTTTGACAGTCCTAATTTCTGGTTGTTTTGTTTATAAAGTGAAAAGATACAACTAATTTAAAAAATATCTTGAAGAATTTATGTTTGGCCTCTCTTTACACCTTTTGTTGGGTTCACCCTTTTTCCATTGTTACCTCATTAGGTTTGTATGAACAAAAGGAAAAAAACTGATTCAATGAAAAAGATATTGAAATTCCTTTTTTGCAAAGTAGTGGTAGTATTATGTGCCCCTTTTCTTCACTTTCCTGTTTGGCCTTTTCCAAACTTTAGGCTTAGTCATTGATTTTCCTTTTTTAAAAAGAAGTTAAATGGACAGTAGATGGGGAGAAGTAGGGAATGTTGTTCTTGCTCTGTTAGAACAGGGAAAGTTGAAGATGGGAAAACAGTCAATAGCAATCTTATCATGATGTCACGGCAAGTGCCTTGGATGCATATAAAGTTTGGTCTTGGTTCAAATTTCAGTTTTTATTATAATTAATATGTTTTCTGATATAAATGCATTAATAAATAATAATAACAATAATAACATCACCAAAATAATAAGTCAACAATAAAATAAGTGCTTATGTAAACTAATAGCAACAGTCAGATGATAAAAGTAGCAAAAAATTAAAAACTATGCATATTTGAAATGGCCAAACAATTGACAAAAAATGAAAAATTTATTAATAACATAAAAACACAAATAAAAACAATAAAACATGAAACATGCATAACATTTGAAAAATATGAAGTATAACAATACAGGTAAAGGCATTTCTTGCATTCCTAAGAAAAGATGTCCAAAATGGATGACATGTGGTTCAATATTCCATGAGATGGTCCAAAATGAATCCTTACTGTTTGGTGCCTTCATGTTTATATTCATAAGTCGGCTAGTTCATTTTGGACTATTATGGATGCACTATATTTATATTTTTTTTCCATGATTTTATGCATAATTGACAAGCCCATTACATTAAGATGTTTTTATAGATCAAACTGCCTGTAACCATGTGATATGTATCCATTATCCATAATGGCAGGTGCCAACCCCTCATTTTAAGAAAAGGAAAAGGCTTTAAAGTATCTTCTTTCAAAGGAAATTCTCGGAATGAACAAGATGGAAAAGACACAAGATTTAGGTCACCTAAAAAATCTGTTCAGATTTCTTTGCCACAACAGGAAAGAGAAAAGATTGCCAATGAATCTACTGATTCGATAAAAAATGCTGTGTCAGTTGCATGTGATGACAGTGAAAGCAGCCTTTTGGGATCCTTTGCAATTAAGGATTTATTTGAGAAGTGGCTGATGTTGCTGCAAAGTCAGGGAGTGAGTTTGGCAGGTCAGAACAGAAGATTGGGACAGAGTGAAGGCATGAATGCTTATCCTGAAGCACATGGAAAGCAAGCAGGGAAAATTTTCAGGGCTATTTTGCTACGTTTCTGGGCATTAAATGCAGCAATAAAGTTACCACTCCTGATATTGTAAGTTCTAAAATTAACCTGTTTTCTCTGTTGCAATTGATTGAACCACAACATGGCTCTCCTTTTCGATGTGTCAACTTTTGCACTTTTCAAGTATTGTACATGTTTCATACTTGTATGATTTTTTGTAAGAAACTTGTTTTAGGATTGTTTCCTTCACTAGAAGGAGAGGGGGGGAGGGGGTGAATAGTGAGTTGGTTAATTTTAAAAATTGAAAATGGAAGCAATGTACAGTAATAAAGTACACCAAAAATTTTTAGGTGATTCCTCAACTGAGTACACTCTGCTTTAAGTTTAGGCAACTTGAGTCTATACTAAATCACTGTATAATGATAGTACAATTTGTGTTTAAGGTACAACACAATTTAATCTTACAATTCATGTGTTTAAGGTGGAACACATTAACCAACCACACCTGTGTGTTTAAGGTTAAACATACCAACCCATACAACTTGCAACTAGTGTTTTATGGTTAAAACACTACAAACCAACTACTCCTTAATCACTAAGGAGTTTCAGAACCACAAGTAAACCGACCTTTACAATTAATGCACACACAACAGAAATTACAATTACAACTTAACAAAATTTGAGATTGTTCTTGCTCTAGAAAAGGTGCAAAAATGATGATTGTAGATGCAGAATCTTGAGATCATGAAGGCACAGAAGCAAGAATTTGAGTAATTGGATGCTTGACTGCCTTAAGTTTATCAAAGTTGTGTAAGAGTGTTCTAAGTTTGTTGTAAAGATGTATAAATAGGTGATTTTCAGGGGTACTTTAATGGCTAGTTTTCTTTATAGAATGAACTAAGTTCAGGTATATTGGTGTTTCCTTACATAAACCAGTCTAATATACAGTGACCTTTTGCATCATCTGATCATATCAGTCAGTTGCACCGGTCTATATATTGGTGTTTACTTAAGCTCTAAATTCATCCTCAGTATACCATCCGATTGCATCGGTTGGCTATACCACTTGGTATGCTGGATTTCTAGCACTTACAAGTCTAATAATGTTGGTCCATTTTGCAGGACTATTGGTCCATTTTTGCTTGGATATAGAGCCAAATATTTTAAGTGTTAGAAACATTGGTCCATTTTATAGGACCGTTAGTTTGTTTTTATGTGGACATAGTGCTAAATATTCTAAATGCCTGAGACTATTTTAAGAGCCTAAGGTTCTAAATGCTTGAATCCTAGGATTTCCAAGAGTAAGGGCATTACAATAAAATTACAACACTATACACCATAAATATAATAATCTTCAATCTTCAAGCTTGATCTTCAATCTTCTCACCAACACTCTAAGCTTGTAGCTCTCAGTTCAGCACTTGGAATTTTCTTCATATTCTTCTCTTCATAGTATCCATTACTTGCACCTTGTAGCTTTGTTTAGTTCTTCAAATGGCCCTGTTACTTGTAAGAGACATACAAAGATAAGTTTTGGGGACATGGTCTGTATTAATCTTTCCAATTTCAAAATTACTTTTTCTTTACAAAATTCTTCAATTTGTCATACCAAAGTCTTGGTGCCTATTTTAAACCATATGATGCTTTCTTAAGTTTAAAGACATGATCTGGATGCCACTTCACTTTCAAATCCAAGTGGTTGCTTGACAAAAACTTCCTCTTGAATAAATTCATTTAGAAATGAACTCTTAACATTCATTTGAACTAAGGTGAACTTCTAATGACTGACATATGCAGACAACATTTTGATTGATTCCAGTAAACTACAGGTGCAAATGTTTCATTAAAATAAATATATTCTTGTTGATTGTAACCTTGAGCAAGAAGTTTAGCTTTATTTCTAATTATTCTACCATCTTAGTTTAACTTATTCCTAAATATCCATTTAGTTCCTATTATTGAATGATCTTTAGGCTTCTTTGTGAGCTTCCACACATTATTCTTCTCAAACTGATTTAATTCTTCCTGCATAGAAATAATCCAATATTCATTTTACAAGCTTCTTTAACATTCTTAGGCTTAACAGTAGATATAAATGCGTAGAATCTTGATTCTTCTTGAATTTTTCTTCTTGTTTGTACATCGTTGTTAATGTCTTCAACAATTTGTTTCTTAGGGTGATTATACAAGTATTTTCAAGATGAAGGTTGAGAGCTGGAACTTGCTTTATTCTCAATAGTTACCTGTTCTTCTTCATCCTCACTGTTAATGCATAACTGTTTCATTTTATTCTCAATCTTTTCATCAAAAGTGATATGCATTGTTTCTTCTGCCTTTCTTTTCTTTTCATAATATACTCTATAAGCTTTACTGGTGGTAGAGTATTCAACAAGGAATGTCTCATCAAACTTGGATTCAAATTTGTCTCTCTGATCCTTTATATTCAGTAGAGATAGCATTTGCAACTAAAAATTTTAAAATATGATATCCTTGGTACTTCATCATTCCATAGCTCAAATACTGTCTTATTTAGAATATGTTTTAAGTGCACTCTGTTAATGATGTAACAAGATGTGTGTAAAGCTTCTGCTTATAAGAATCTTAGTAAATTTGATGCATTTAGTATAGTTCTTACCATCTCTTGAATTGACCTATTCTTTCTCTTTACTATTCATTTTGAGATGGTGTTCTAGGATAGAAAATTTCATGATTTATTCTTCAATCATCACAGAATTCTTTAAATTCCTGATTTTCAAACTCTCCTTTATGATCACTTCTAATTGTTTTGATTCTTAGTTCCTTTTCATTTTGAACCTTCATACAAAATTTCTTGAATTCTCCAAATGCATCCTTCTTATGAGCCAAAAATAATACCCAAGTATATCTAGTATAAACATCTACCAAAATAAAAACATATTTCTTTCCTCCTAAACTTAAAGTTTTGGTAGGTGTATGAACTAGTTCTAGTGCTCTTTTGATTAATATTTCTTCTATACTTTTAAATGAGTTCTTTTATTTTCCCATTTCACATGTACCATAGATTTTATCTTTTTCAAACATTGCATCAGGTAGGCCCTTTGCAAGATTATTCCTGGCTAATTTCCTGATATTCTTCATACTAATGTCTGAATCTTCTATGTCAAACCTAAGAATCATCATTAGTGGCTACTAGATATGCATAAGTAGATTTACAGTCATTAGGAAAATCAAGTACATAAATTGAATCATTTCTATTTGAAGTAAATTTAATTTCATCATATTGTTTGTCCACTATTTTACAATTTTCGGAATCAGAAATAACAGTGTAACCCTTATTACATAATTGGCTAACACTAAAAAGATTTTGTATTAAATCATCAACTAAAAAAACATGTTCAACAGAAGATTTTTCATTATTCTCAATATTATCTACTCCTTTTATTTTACTTTAATTATTATTACCAAATTTGATCATACCTTTATTATGATCTTCAACTGAATCAAGTAGGTCATCCTTTTTAGTTATGTGTCTTGAACATTCATTGTCAATAATCTATTTGGACTTCTTTTTCTTTTTAACCTACATATCAGACAGAAATTAAATATTTTGGTATCCATATCTTTTTGAGTATATTTGGATTAGTCCTTAAAATATTAAGTTTGTTGCCAATAGGTAGTCACATTTTATTTACTCCTTTTCTTTTTACAAAACAATCTATCCATTAGGCAGTTTTCTAATAAAATCTCCACAATATGGTATATCATTTGATACATACGTGGAATTATAACCAAGTCTATATCTTTTGTCATATGACCTTTGTAAAGAAATTAACTTATTTAAATTATTTTTTCCAGAAGTAAATTTTGCAACTATGTTGGTTAAATCTTTAACTTGATTTTTCATTATAGTGTTTTTCTCTTTCAGATCATAAATAATACATGCTTTTTCATTTTTAATATCAATAATCTTATTTTTTTCTTAAACTAGTTTTTCTATTTCAATATAAATACCATCATTTTCTTTTTGCAAATCATCAATACATGTAATCTTGTTTTTATATTCTTTCTTTAAATTTGTGTAGTTTTCATGTAATTCTTAAAATGCATGCAGAAGTTCATTGTATTCAATAGATTGAGATTCAGAATCAGATTCAGATTTATGAGCTTAAGCCTTCTTTACTGGATGAGCTGGAGTCATCTTATGTGGCTGTAGTGCTTTCTTTAACTTTGACCGTCTCTTAGATTTCTTCTCTTCTTTCTCATTTTTATTTTTCAGGAGGGGGTTGTTTTTTCTGATGTGTTCCTTTTGGTTATAGTTATAACACATTGGGACATTCTCCTTTAATGTACCTTCTCTTGATTTCTTTTTTCCTTTCTTCAAAATTTTTTTGAACTTCCTTGCCATTAAAACTACTCTTCATTGTCATATTCTTCACTGGAGTTGGTCTGCGTGGAATGCAATCTCCTTTATTTATCATTCTTCTTCATACTTTGAGATGCTTCTTCTCTTTGAACTCTCATTTGAATCTCATAAACATTAAGATTTCCTATCAACTCTTCAATAGTGTAAATAGATAAGTCTTTGGTCTCTTTTATTATAGTGATCTTCTTCTCCTACTCGTGAGATTTCTCAGAATTTTAATGACTTGTTCCTGCGAGGAGTATGCCTTTCCAAGGTCTTTTAAGTTGTTAAAATGTCCAAAAATCTATAAAATATGTCATTGATTAACTCATTTTTATTCATCTTAAAAAGTTCATATTTTTGTACAAGCTAATTTTAGTCTCCTTTACTTGAGATGTTCCTTTACATGTGACCTCCAATATTCATCATGCTTTATGTAAGGTTGCACATTTAAATACCTTGTTAAATTGGTCAAGTGATAAGACTAAAAATAATGTATTCAGTCCCTTTACATTAAGTTGGGCTCCTTTCTTTTGAACATCCGACCACATTCCATAGGGAGTACTTGGTACTTCAATTTTATTTACTACAACATTCCATAAATCTAAATCAGTAGACTTCAAAAATACAATTCTCTATTTCAAATAATTATAATTGGGACTATCAACGAAGGGAGACCTATTGATACTCTGTCCTTGTGAGTGAGCAATCATTTTAGTCTCTAAGTTAGTAAGATCTTAAATGAGGCAACCAGACTCTAATACTAATTGTTACGATTATTTCACTCACTAGAGAGAACATGAATAGTGAGTTGGTTACTTTTAGAAATTGAAAATTGAAGCAATGTACAGAAATAAAGCACACCAGAAATTTTTAGTTGATTTCCTAACTAGGTACATTCACCCTAAGTTTAGGAAATTTGAGCCTATACTAAATCACTATATAATGATAGTACGATTCATGTGTTTGAGGTACAACATACAAATCAACTTTACAACTCGTGTATTTATGGTAAAATACACAACCAACCACACTTATGTGTTTAAGGTTGAGCACACCAACCTAGACAATTTGCAACTAGTGTTTTATGGTTAAAACACTACAAGCCAACTACTCCTAATCACTAAGGAGTTTCCTTGTGTTTTCTGATTGAAACACAAGTAAACCAACCTTTACAATTAATGCATACACTATAAAAATTACAATTACAACTTACAAAACTTGAGATTGCTTGTCTTTAGAAAAGATGCAGAAATGATGATTGCAGATTCAGAATCTTGAGATTGTGAAGGCACAAGAGCAAGAATCTGAGCAATTGGATGCTTGTATGCCTTAAGTTTGTGTATCAAAGTCAATTGTATAAGGGTATTCTAAGTTCCCTGTAAAGGTGTATAAATAGGTGATTTTCAGGGGTACTTTAATGACTAGGTTTATTTACAGAACAGACTAACGTTTTGATGAAATGTTGATCTGTTTCTGTAATGGTTAGTTTACTTTGGAGATAACGTATAGTTTTTGGGCGTTGATCCATTGATTTAGCTTGAAAAATTCTGACTCGTGTATAACAGGCTAATGTTTTGATGAAATATTGATCCATTTTTCCAATGGTTAGTTTTCTATAGGGACATCAGTTAGAAATGCAGTGAAACATTCATCTGTTGATTTAGCCTGAAAATCCCTGACTGAATACATGTGTAGAATGGACTAACGATTTCTCAAATCATTGGTCTGTATAAAGGATAGTGTAACTTACATGAAGAAATGTTGGTTACACTGTTCGGTTACATCAATCAGTATACCTCCTAGACAATGAAGTACAAAATCCATGACACGATAACCTCGATATGCCACTCTAAGGTTTTAGAGTCTGCTGTCTGGTCACACTGTTCGGCTGTACTATTTGGTACTCTGAAGGTTTATTCTATTGAAAAAATGAATTGGAAGTTCGATGCATGGGTTAGTTAAATAGATTTGGTACACAAGTTCCATGTACTGTCTGGTCACATTAGTGGGTTGCATCGGTCGATATACTAGTGTCTCCCTTCATGAACCAGTCAACTCAGTGCACTGTTTGGTTGCACCAACTGGTCGCACTGGTCTCTATATTGATGTTTACTTAGGCTCTAAATTGGTCCTTGGTACACTGTCTGGTTGCACCAGTTAGTTCTATTGCTTGGTATGCGAGATTTCTAACACTTGCTAGTCCAAAAATGTTGGTCCATTTTGCTGGATGGTTGGTATGGTTTTTCCTGGACATGGTATCAAATATTCTAAATGTAAATGTACAGAAACGTTGGTCCATTTTATAGGATTGTTAATCCATTTATATGTAGACATGGTACCAAATATTCTGAGTACCTAAGACTACTCTAAGAGCCTAAGATTCTAAATGCTTGAATCCTAGGACTTCCTAGAGCAAGAGCATTACAACAAAATTACAGCACTATAAACCCTAAATGTAATGATCTCCAATCTTCAAACTTGATCTTCAATCTTCTCACCTATACCACAAGGTTGTAGCTCTCAGTTCAGCACTTGGAATTTTCTTAATATTCTTCTCTTCATAGTACTTATTATTTGTATGTTGTAGTTCTGTTAAGTTCTTTAACTGGTTCTGTTACTCTTGAGAGACTTATACAAAGATAAGTTTTGCATCATCAAAATCATAGGAACATGGGCTACAATTTAGTGTTTATTTTGACCAACTACTGACGAATGGATGCAAGAATTTCTGTTCATGAAGCTTTTTTTTTGATATCTTTGTAGTGTTTATAGAATGATTTCATACAAGGATACTGCTTGAGAAAGACGTCTTGTTAAACATGTCTGTAAACAATATTTGTTAGAAATATAGGTACTTTTTAACTTTTTGAGTCTTCCAAGAATAAATTATCCATAAAACTGAATTTTAGATTTATATATCACTCAAGTCTGATATTTTTATGACTTCCTAAAATGTGGTTCTAAAAGAAGATTTGAATTTGTTTTATTGAAAATGATTTTAAATGAACTTTTGAATTGAGTGTGGTCATTGACTTGTCAATTGCATGGAACATTATATCCATAACCTCGTAATTAGTCTTTAAATCTGTTGAAGTTGTAGCTTCACAATATGACCAATCAATATGCAAAATGCTCACTGGAAGCCTGGGCTCTTTTGCTAGAATTCCCAATGATGATTTAAATTTCATTGGTTTTTCTCTCTTTGTCATGGTCAATAAGGATGATTACATAAGCTTAAGCTGAACATATTTTACGTATTTAAAAGTCATGCTTCAAGTTGCTATTTGGCAGCTTACAATGGATACTATTTCAAACCGAGGGAATTTCAGGGACCCTTGAACAGCAAGTTGAGTCATTGTGCAAAATGCTAAATATTCTTGTTTACTTTCAAGTAGGTTGATATCCTATTAAAGTGATCTGAATAGACTTTGTGTTCGTGGTGATATTATTTATGTTTGAGTTACTACTTGATTTTTTTAGATACTTTCAGACTTTAGCTTCAGTATTTATGATATCATGATTCTCTATTTAGCATATCTCTTTATTCATAAACTTTCACTGTTGGCTGTGTAAATGATCAGAGACCATTTTTTGGCAGCCCACCTTTCTTCATTGCAGTCAGATCGATCTATGGTAGGGAGGTTGCAAGAGAATTGATGCCTCTATGGATCCTTGGGCCACTAATTTTTGCTTCGTATATTCTGATGATTCGGGGAATCTGTGCACTGTATGTCTTGTGCTTTAAGATTTGCACAACATTTTTAATGAACTTGCCTACTTACTATGGTTTCATTTGCAAGGGAAAATTTTTTCAGCATCGTGTGTTTCAGCCCTTGATCGAATTTAAAAACATGGATTACAAAGTGTTCACAGTACAAAAGCTTAAACAACTGAGTGAATGGGTTACGGAGAAACGACTTGATTTGGTGGAAGCAATGTGGCCATATTACTGCAGAACCGTCAGATTTTTGAAGAGGGCCAACCTCATATAGACGGCCTTTTTAAAAAGTGGCTTGCTTTCCATTTTCAGCAAAAGCTAAATTCGTGCTTTTAATTGTTCTACACAGCTAATATGAATATGCGGCTGCTGGCATGGTCTATTTAACTACCCCTAGACATCTCAGCATGGGGAAGAGCTTTTCCAGAGTCAGAGGTTAGGGCAACCTCTGTATTGTAGTGTCATCAACATAATTAATTATTTTTGGCTTTTATTTACTATATATAAAATTTGTTTATGTTATCTATGTCTTGGAAGCATGTGCCTACCATTGAAATAATTAAGCGTCTAGTTTTTCCTGTTAGACTGTATAATTAATTTCGTGAAATCGAAGTGCAAACTTGAGATGAAGGCCAAGGCTGTGTTTGAGAGGAGTTTTTTTCAACTTTAGAAGTAAGAAGTAATGAAAAGATGAAAAAAGTAACTGACTGTCTTGTTTTTTTTCATCGTTTGATGAGACAGATGATGTTGAAAAATATGAAAAAGTTGTATCGAGATTTTATTTTTTTCTTAAAAATAGTTTTAAATGTTTTACTTTTTGGGAAATTCAGGCTATATAAACAGGAACAGCCACTAACGTGACCATTGAAATTTTGTCGTCACACCTTGTAAAAAGAAATTAACCGTAAACACGCAGGTAATATTTTTCAATTTTAATCTACGTATCAGTGAACATGAACATGTATATAATTTAAAATCTCTCGAAAAACATGAAAAAATTCAAAAGAAAATAAAGGTCAAAGTAAAATCCACCAAACTGCACGCATCCGAAGTCCACAGAAAAAAGAAGAGAAAAAAAGGCAAAACAAGAGGAGAGATAATGGGTCCGTTTGTACATCAAATACGAGAAATAAAAATTTATAAAAAAATAAATTCATTTGTACATGTTATAGAAATTTTTAAAAATTAAAAGACACTAAAAAAGTTATAAAATTTTTTTTTTCAAATTTTTTAAAAAATACTAATTTTTCATTTCGAACCTTAAATCTTCAACTTTAAACCTTAAAGTTTAAATCTTATCTACTGGCACTAACCCCTACCGCACATTAGTCCACGCCACCGCGTCTCCGCCATCCGTTTCCAAATTGTCTAATCTTATCACCGTCTAAAGTCCAAAGTTATTCGACCACCAGACCACCACCTCTCCTTTCTTCCTCGCCGGCAGCCAACCGTCGGTGCCCACGTCGCCCGCGCCGGACCCCACCAGTTCTGTAGCGTCCTATCCCATGGCAAACGTGGTCAACGTGTGCTTTTCTCGCCGCTTCTCTTGCGTGTTGCTCCGGTGTCCCTTAACTGTCCTCTCTGGCTTTTGCGCTGCCTCCGCAAACGTATATATACACTTCACAAGGGTGGCGGAAGAGTCCTAAGAGCTGACACAGAAAGCAAGCGACCCACCTGGTCTCTTCCTTTCTACCACCACTTCTCCTGATGGTACCAAAGCAGTACTACTTCTGCGGCCATCGATGGTCGGAATTACGCCCACCCCCGCCGCCAGTGCTGTTTCGCGCAGGAGTACTCACCCCAGACCAAGAGAACTCGTTAATAGTCTCGGCTCTCCTCCACGTGGCCTCCGGATTCACCACGCCTGCTCCCGTCGTACCTGACACCGGCTTAGCCGAGTTGTCAGGAGCCGTCGCCGTTTGCCAAAGATGCGGCATCGACGGCTGCCTTGGGTGCGACTTCTTCGCTGCTGCAACCGACGGCGGCCGTAAATTGGGGGTGAATGCCGTCGAGGGAAAGTCGAAGAAGAAGAAGAAGAAGAAGAAGAGTAACTACCGGGGAGTGAGGCAGCGGCCGTGGGGGAAGTGGGCGGCCGAGATACGGGACCCACGGCGGGCAGTGCGGGTGTGGCTGGGCACGTTCGAGACGGCCGAGGCGGCGGCAATGGCCTACGACCGTGCGGCGATCAGCTTCCGGGGGGCACGTGCTAAGCTCAATTTCCCATTCCCCGAACAGAAAGCCGTCGCTGCCACTTCAAGCAGCGCCGCCACAAGCCCACCCCATGCTTCTTCGCCCTCGTTTCCTTCTGCGGAGAAAGAACATCATCAAGTGCGGCAGCAGTGCCTTCACGAGCAAGCCAAAGGCGGCGCTAGCGGTGAGCAGGTGGTGACGATGAACGGCTTCTGGGATGGCCTTCAGGAGCTGATCGCTTTGGACGCCTTGGACTTCTAGCGTCAATTTTCTATTTGACCAAAAGAAAAGAAAAACAGGACCCAAAATAGTTGAGATAACGTAGTTGCGACTGTTGTGTGTATTTGTATTTTCGTGACATCGATGAATTGATCAATAATATATTAAACTCCTCCGAGACGTTTTCTGAATATTTGCAATGCTTCGTTTCAAACCTCTCTCTCTCTTTATTCGAAGGTTTTATAAGCCGAAAAAGTACTCGTGATATCTCAAATGATAGAGTTCTCAATTGTGTCGTGTTAGTCCGATACGATTTTTGTGCCAATACAGCCTACATCACCAATGGGCCAACATAGACACGGCCCACACTACCAATGGGTCAGCCTAGGCACGGCCCGTGGCATGAAAAAATACTATTTGTACCAGTCAATGACACGAGTTTGACCAACACAATTCTTCTTGGGACCTGACGCTGCGACTCGATGGTCGACCCAATGACCCGACAGTCGATCCAAGACCTGACGGTAGAGATGTCAATGGGTTGTGCTAGCACAGCCCAGTATGGTTTGACTGTGCTGGTCAACGACACGACACGAAAATTTTTTCATGCCGTGGGTTGTGCTTGGGCTGGACCCCCAGGTCGTTCGTGTCGTGTCGGCATGACACGAACTCCAGCACGAAATAGGCATCGCTTGACCCAGCACGAGACTACCAGGTGGGTCGTGGACTCGCAGGAGGGGGGAGGGCTGGAGGGGAACACCGGTCACTGGGTTGCGGGAGGGGGGGGACCCGGTCGCCGAGTCGTGCGGCCGACGAGGTGAACAGTTGCGTGTGCGGGAGGGAGGGGGCTGAATGGGTCGTGGGGCCGGTGGGGGGGATGGGCCGTCGGGTCATGCAACTAGTGGGGTGAACGGTCGCGTGCGCCGGTGCGTAGGAGGGGGCTCAACGGGTCGTGTCACCGGCGGGGTGATAGGCCGCTGGGTCACTGGGCCGGCCGCCAGGTTGTGCGGTCGGTGGGGTGAACGGTCGTGTGCGTGGGAGGAGGCAGAACAGGTCATGTGGCTGGCGGGGGGATTGGCCGTCGGGTCATTGGGCCAGCAGTCGGGGTGAACGGTCGCGTGCATAGGTGCACAGGAGGGGGCTGAACGGGTTGTGTCATCGGCGGGGGTGATGGGCCGCCGAGTCATTGGGCCGGCCGTCGAGTTGAGCGACCGATGGGGTGAACGGTCGTGTGTGCGGGAGGAGGCAGAATGGGTCGTGTGGCTGGTAGGGGGATTGGCTGCCGGGGTGAATGGTCACGTGCCAAGGTGCGCGGGAGGGGGCTGAATGAGTTGTGTCGTTGGCAGGGGCGATGGGCCGCCGGGTTGTGTGGCTGGCAGGGTGAAAGGTTGTGTGTGCAGGAGGATTGGAGGAGGCAGAACGGGTTGTGTGACCAGTGGGGGGATGGGCCGGCCGCCAGGTTGTGCGGTCGGTGGGGTGAACGGTCACGTGCGCAGGAGGAGGTAGAATGGGTTGTGTGGCCAACAGGTCATTGGGCCGACAACCAGGGTGAATGGTCGCGTGTGCGGGCAGGTGGGATGGGCTGATGGGGAACCATGCCTAGGTCGGCTGCTGGGTCACGACTTGCAAGGTGTAATGCAGCAACGGTCGGCACGCTTCCGCACAATGGGTAGCCCAATTCCGTGCAACAGGTGGCCAACTTCTGTGCAATAGGTAGCCGACTGCCGGGTGAAACATTCGGCTACCACCTCAACGGCTCAACCAACTTTTCTCTATAAATTGAGGGAGTTGGATTTTATTTTTCACCCAACTCACTCCTCATCTCCTTCACTCCAAATTCTCCAAACTCTAATCTCAATTCTCAATTTCTCAAATTTTCTCACTTAAGTCACAAACAATGGCGCACTACCAAGGTCAAAGTTCTAGAGGCTACGGATGTCCTCAAGAAAACTTTCCTGAAGCTGAAGTAACATCGTCAATGGAGAACTTCAACTGTGCCACCGAGGAAGTCTCGGAAGAGAGCTTCCATCTGGTCAAAGTACACAATCATGATAAAAGTTATGGCGGACGGCACAGAAAAGGAATGAGCCTTCTGCAACCTTTATGACGCCAACTTCTCTTGCAAAACGTTTGGTGGTACAGGTCATTTAACTAGGCATATTAGTACATATGAAAATAGGAATAAGGATAAAACAATTCAAACCCAACTTTCTTTTACTCCTAAAGGTAGTGTTACTTCATGGACTTATGATTCTGAAAGGGTTAGGGACTTGCATGCTAGATTTATTTGTTCAGAAGATTTACTAATAAGTTTTGGAGGAAATAAACGTTTTGATAATTATATTAGTAAAGCATATTGTCCACAATATAAACGTGTATCTAGAAATACTATTAGGTCAGATATTATGATTTCATTTAATAAGCTTAAATTAGAACTTATTAATGTTATGGGTACAATAATGACATGTATAACATGCACTTTAGATATTTGGTCGGGTAAAACTAAGGATGGGTATATAGTTGTAACTAACATTATATTGATCAAAATTAAATTTTTCAAAAAAGATTAATAGGATTTAGAAAAATTCAACATCCACATACTGCTGAAACAATTTTTGCAAACATTATGAAAATTTTTGATTTATATGGAATTAGAAATAAAATAGGTAGTATAACTTTTGATAATGTAGCTAATAATATTACAACAATACCAATATTTAAAACTAGAATAAGTCCACCAAGTTTTAAATTATTTCACCAAAAATGTATGTGTCACATAATTAATATTATTGTATAATCAGGTGTAAAAGAAATTGAAATTTATATTGAACTTATTAGGGATGCTGTAAGTTTTATAACTAGTTTAGGAAAGCGGCAGCAACAATTTGATGAAACATGTGATACTTT